>JAJDFE020000136.1:0-62540 GCA_021527465.2 Geoglossum glabrum
AGGAGAAGCACAATTGCCTCCTGCAATAAAGTCAATCTTGCCTACTACTTTTAGTAGACCATCGTATTGGTGTTCAACACGAGCTTGCGAATCTTGTACAATCCCCGCTCTCATCAAAATGATAAGAACAATCCATTCCCATAGATTGCCGGCTTCAAACTTACGCAGTGAACGTGGGTTAGGAGGGTTAGTAGGTTGTGTACCAAGCATACGCAAATACACATCTATATCAGATTTTCCTAACTCACTTGCCCAAAGATAGTCCTTTGGTATCACTGGTCGTTCTTCCCCTCTTTCTTCTAGCGACGCATTCCAAATCCCCGTAAAGCTCCAATTACTATTTCCCTCCTTCTTCATACACTTATTTCTTATTCTTGGTAACTTTCTTTGTTGCCTTCTTTACAGGCACGTTACTGAATGTATTTTGTTCCTGCACAAAATTCAAAACAGACTGCTTTGAAATTCTGTATCTCTTAAATCTTGGACTTGTACTTACATCAACCGCTTCGAGCCTTCCTGTTTCAATCAGTTTCTTTACTGTTAAAGTTGAGCGAACAGGAAACCAAGGTTCATTTATCAGCTCTTGGGTCGTGTAGAAATCCTTTGTTACTACTTTTTCGCTTATCTCCATACTTTTATCTGTTATTAGGTAAAATGCATAATATATCACTTTCGATAGTTTTGCAAGTTATATTCCCTTGTCAAAGGGGATAAGTTTAAGACTCTGTTAGTAAAACAATGACTCCTAATAACAACAATCCAAATGCAATAACTGCAAGTGGAATCCAAATAGGTGAGAGTGCCCACCACCAACTCCAATCAATAAAGCCAGTTAGCTTTAAACCAATAAACAACACAGTTAGCAAACTTAAGAATCCACCTCCAAAAGAGTAACTGCTACTTCCATTATCTTTACTTCTCATACGGCATTTCGATTATCACTCTAGTAATACGTTCACCCCAATCATTACAATCTTCAACTTCAGCCCAAACTTCGTATGTGCCATCACCAAGACCAGAACTAAAAGCTACTCCTGCGCCCGGGTGTCCAAGCTTGTAATTAAGTTGACCTCCTAGTTTATTATCTCTGTTTGCAAGTGTTGTTTCACAAATTCCTGCATAAGAAAAATTACCAATCATTTCAACCTTCTCAGGAACTTCAACAGGAATCCAACGGCCAGATTGAATAAGAGAATTTGGAGTTCCAAAATCACATTCACTTAACACAACATCAAAATGTTCAAAGTCTTTTTTATACTCAAATACTCTATCGAGTATAGTATCTTTGAAACGTCTAACGTCTTTGAATTCGTGTTGTTCCCATTCACTACCAATATAACAAGGGTCGCACACTAAAAGCTGTCCGCTATCAACACCTACTACTCCTAATTTAACTCTTCTCATATTAAGTATGGCAATCAACTACGGTAATAATGTGATTTGGTTTCTCCTTCTGCCACTTCTCAATTCGTGCTTTGTACTCCTCCAACCACTGTCCGTTCTTACTTGAATCCCAGTCACTTGATTCGTATACGCCATCTTCAAGTACTGCAAAAGTATAGAAGTGTAATTGTCGGTCAGTATACGATTCTTTTGTTTCGTGAGCCTCAATACCACTATCGAAATACGGATTATATTTTGGGTCTTTATCAGCAAGGCGTTCCAAATGAATACGCCAAGTATTTTCAGTCTTCTCAATTTTTTCCTTGCTTGGAGTAAAGTCAATGTCGCTTATAACGGCACTGTCACAATACCCGGGTTCGCAAGTATCACGACCATCACTTCCAACATGACCTTGCATAAAAGCAGAAGCTCCTTTTTTAAGACGTAGCTGACCTCTCCAACGCCCTCCTATTACCCACCAATCCCAAAATGAATTCGGGTTAGACCAGTAACCATAATTACCATGCTCATCTTTTTCAGTACCGTCCCAATCCTCAAAAAGCTTTTCATTTGACAGTTGAGCCATGTCAGGATTTTCTTTTTTAATTCGAGCAACTTCAGCTTCAACATCTTTTGCTTCAAGTTCAAGAACGAACTCAGCATATTGACCTCCTTTCTCAACCTGTTCGTTGTAAGGAGCTAATATATCAACAATATCTTCATCTCTGTCGTGAATGACTGCTACTGTAAAATGCATACTAATTTATTACCATTCTTGTAATACCATCTTTCAACTGTTCACTTTGCATGTCAGCAATTCTCTGTGACGTAGCAGAAGCATGAGGGAACAATAACTTCTCAACTCCATACTCATCTGAAATCTTTACATGGTCATGAGCAATAAAAAAAGGATTGATATTCTTTCCAAGAATATACTCCTGCAATTCTTTCTCTGGCAGACCTCCTAGCGTAAGCATAAAGTCCCATGTTGCAATTCGTGTTCTTCCTACTTGTACTTCCATTCCTGTTTTAACAGGCAAATCCCAACCTCTAAAAATTAGCAACATTCCTAAATTACAAACCCAAGTTGCTGTTTTCCTTTTGTTGCGTTGGGTAAATACAGGCTTATCGTCCTTGCCTTTATAGCCCTTAGTTTTAATTTCCATTGAAACAGTTGCTCCCATAGAATTGCTTAACGTAAAAATAGTAAACTTGTTTCCTTCAACAAACAGCTCTTCAGGGAGTGCTGTGGCTTTTCGCAACACATAGTCATCTGCAACTCCAACGCTTTCTCCCTCATCATCAGTACCACCAACTTCAACAACATCACCACGAATGTCCTCAAAGAAAAAAGGGTTACTAGGCAAATCGAGAATCCTTCCTTCTTCATTTATATAAATCTGTTGTCCTTGTGCTGTTATATAGAACTCTATACTTCCATTAACAAGCTCCTGCAATTTTTCTAAATTGATAAAGGTATCTAACTCTATAATTTCAGAGTCGCCACTTGCTCTGTAAACTGCGTATTTTTGCATATATTCTAGTATATACTGTTTTATTAGTTTTGCAAGTTAGTTGTCCCCAATGTTTCAAGTGTTGGTTTGACAAATTTGCCAGTGCTTTTCTTCCAATAAAACTTACCCTCTGATATATCTTTATGCACAATATCGTGAATAAGAATTGCTAACTCCTCAGCATCGAAAGCCATGCCGACACTTTGATGTCCGTGCTTATGCTCTAAGACTGTTGAACCTGTTGTGTAGTACCAATGGAAGACTCCATAATATTCCTCATGCACAACCTTCATGTGGTACTCATTCACAATCTGTGTTTTAAGACCATATACTTTCCATAAGAAACTACGTGCTTCTTTTACGTCAATATAGATGTGGTGTTTCTTACTCATAGAAGACTTACTTGTACCGCAACGTCATTGTTTTTATTTGCAAAACGTCGCTGATACTCTTTTTCAAATTGCCGTTTAGCAGGACCCGCCTTTGCCTCACTAATAAACCAATTTAAATAATCAGTAGGTACTTTAGATACATGCTCTCCTTTAAACTTTCCAAACATTACAATACCCGGGTCAAAGCCCTCACTCTCTGCATAGCCGTCATATCCCTTAACTTCCAAGTCAACGTTATTAACAACATCGAAGCCCGTCAGATAGGATGCATCGCTTTTTAAGCGTGGCAGATGTCGCTTGCCTTCAGAAGCAATAATCTCAAATGTTTCTACGTGACCAAAGCGAGGAACGTTACCACAAACGTCTATAACGTTTACATACGGCTTTCCTAAAGCTGTACGAATACCACGACCAACCATTTGATAATACAAAGCAACTGACTGCGTTGGTCTGGCGAGAATAACACAATCTAATTCAGGAAAGTCAAATCCTGTAGTAAGCACTCCAACGTTTGTTACTACTTTAATTTTTCCTGATTTAAATTCTGCAAGTATCCTTGCTCTGTCAGTTTTCTTTGTATCTGCGGAGATAGTTTCTGCACTAATGCCAGCAGTTCTTAAATTCATACTTAGCGTTTCAGCTTCCTCAACGAATACATTGAAGACTAGAATATGCTTTGCATTTAAGTCGCTTATAGCTTCAGCTACAACCTTCACAACATTTTGCTTCTCGTTATACTCACGCAGAGAACGCTCATCAAAATCCATTCCTGTTGAATTGAGAGTAATTTCATCATGCTTATATTCCTCATTTATCTTCCAACGAATAGGACAAAGATACCCACGCTCATACAGAGTTTGAATTTGTGTAACGTGAATAATCTTATCGAATACTTTAGGGCGTGTTCTAGTAAGAAACTTAGCCACTACAGAACGCTCTCCTGTTTGCATGTCTGAATACGCATGCAAGCAATACGGAGTAGCGGTAAGACCAAACACACTTCCGCCATTGTGTTCGATGAACTCCTTATACATTCCACCTTTAGCATTTACCAAATGGCACTCATCAACAATAATGTTATCGAACAAATCCCATGTATCTTTGCGATTGTAAATTGAACCAATGGTTGCAAACGTAATCTTTCCTATTTCTTTACTGCCAGCAGATGCAGAAAAAACAGCTACATCAGGAACGTCATACGCTCTTATTTTTGCAAGGTTCTGTTCTAGAATTTCCAAGTTAGGTTGAAACACAATAGTATTCCCCTCCAACTCTTTTGCCACAGAAGCAACGACAAGCGATTTACCAGAGCCAGTTGGCTCTACCGCAATACCGCTTGCCTTCTTCTTGCTCCTAAAAAGCTCTAATCCAGCGTTTACAGCTTCTTGTTGATAGTCACGAAGTTCGTACATGCTTAAACTCTTATCCCTGTTTCTTTTTCAAGCAAGTTAACAATCTTCATAAGAAGATACTCTTGGAATCTTCGTGTCTTATCTCCTGCACTGCTCTGCAAATGGCAGTTCTCTTCAAGCAAAGTCATAATAACTTCTCGTCTTCCACGCTCAAATGCTTTTGGAGAAATGTGTATCTCCCCATTAACGGCTTCTCCAAGCTGTGCGCTGTCTTGGAAATTGTAAATCTTAACTACAGCTTTAACGTCAATACCGCCCTTCTCCAAGAAATCAATAGCAAACTTAATGTCATTTGCGAGTTCAACTGACATAGGCAACTCTAACGATTCAACTTCAGGAGTGCTTACGCCCTTCACTGTTACACGCTTTCCAAAATAGCTCTTTAGCGATTCAACGACATCAGACGGAAGTACTAAGTGGCCTTCTCGATTGCTTGCGAGTTCCTCACCAAAGTAACCAGCAACGGAGTCAATGACCAATACTCTGCCTTTAATAACATCAAGCCAGTTTTGGTTAAAGTATGATACAGAACTCCAACTAAGAGCAGACTCAAAAGTCTTGCTGTAGTTATCAAAGAAGTCAGCAATCATTTCTTTAGTAGCCATCTTTCCCCACATTTTTGCAAGGTTATAGTTCAAACTCCAAGAGTCAGCAAGCACACGGCTCTCATTGATATTTACCCAAGTAAGGTCGTAGTGGTAAAGAGAATGCGTCTTATCAATATGGCAACGCACACCTTTACGATAAATAATCACGTTGCTTTTATTTCCAGAGAGAACAGTAGTCCCATGTTCTGCGGCTGAAACAATAATGTCAGTACGCTTATCTGAGAAATACAAATTCCAATTAGAGAAAAGTTCAGCAAGCTTGTAATCAAACTTAACGTAAATGTTTGTTTCACCCTTCTTACCCACTATCTCATTTGTAATGCCAATCGTATGACCGCCTTCGTCAATTGCATTACAGTACATTTCTCGAATGGCAAACCATGCTTCCCAATCGGGTCCCATATCTGTGGTAAGGCTTGTCAAACGATTATTAACCTTAATCACTTCAACTTCAACGCCACGGAAATTCTGCTTTGAAACTCCAACTTTAATTTCCTTTTCTCCCGAATAAATATGAAAAGGAATTTCGTTCTTTAAAAGAACAGCCATTGCATATTTAAGACCAGAGCCGAAATGCCCAATCTTAGTATCGTCACCACGCTTTGAAGTTGCTCCTAAAAGCAAAAGCGCATTAACATCAATCTCTCCTTTGTTGGTAATCTTTACATAGCCATTAATTGACTTAGGCATTTCTATTACACTTTCAGATACTTCTTTGCTCATATATTATTTTTTAATTCTATAATTAGTATATTCCTCCATCATTTTTGGGTTTGCTTTTATTAGTTCAAGCATTTTGTTTAAGTCCAAAAGTTTATTCTTGCACCTCCAACAGATGTCCCATTTATTATCTGTTGGTTCACTACACAATTTGCAGGCAACTTTTGACATACTATTCCTTAAAGTCAAACTTAACTTCTTTGTACTCTTTTGGTTTCTTATCCTCAATTGAAATCGAATCCCTTGCCCAGAAGCCAACAGCATCTTGGAAAGGCAAATCTGCATAGTCTGGATAACGACCATGGTAATCCCCTCCTCCACGACCGTTACCTTCAGAAGTAAGCAAAGGTAATGGATGTATCTTCCACATAACCGGCTCATCGTTATCATTGCGATAAGCTTCAAATGGTTCTATATGCTCCTTATCAACAAAGACTTTCTTTGTATGGTTCACAATGTATCGGAACTTTGTTAAATCAATCTTATTTTCTAAAGCAATTTGATTCACTTCATAAGGAGCAACCTTTTCCTCGACAACAGAATACAAATTCGGGTGCCGTTCAGCTTCAGGTGTTTCTTCAGTGTCACCTTCTCCGTCTGCGTAATCTCCTGCCCAAACGAAACTGCACTTATACCAACTTCCAAAGCGTGTCAAAAGAACCTCTACCGCATTTACAAAATCATTTCCTAAATACGAATGTTCCATCAGCTTTAATCCAGCGTCAAAATCATGTGAGTGCAAATACTCCTTCTTATCAACATTAATTGGATGATAGTACTGTCCCATATTAGTTATGTGCGTATTTAGCCAAATCTTCTCTGTCGATTAAAAATGGGTCATTTTCCCATTGCCCTGCCCAAATAATTATTAGTGAATCAACCTCTTCATTATATTCAGAAATGATAGAAGATTTATCTCCTTTATTACTTGCGAACCGAGCTTCACCATTATCCTTAATAAGGATGAGAGTATTAGCAGGACTCCAAAAATTAAATACCGCAGTTACATCCCTATCTTTAAAATCCCTTAACCCAGATTTGATTTTTGCCATATTAATTTACGTTATCAGAATTACTAACATCGAAATAAAACTTTCCTGAACGTGGGTGATAGTACCAAATAGCTTTATCGAATGAATCGCCCTCGTTAATTAGTACAGGAGCTTTTTCAGTCCCTCCAAAAGTTAAACCGTGTCTGTCACACATTGTCTTTTGCCATGGAGTTACATAGAACTGATGATTCAATGTAGCGAACTCATCTGCTTGCTTCTCTAACTGCTTGCAGTCAGCAATTTCATTCTTATCAACGCT
Organism: Geoglossum glabrum; assembly: GCA_021527465.2. Lineage (NCBI taxonomy): Eukaryota > Fungi > Ascomycota > Geoglossomycetes > Geoglossales > Geoglossaceae > Geoglossum > Geoglossum glabrum. Next base: position 7,341 of record JAJDFE020000136.1, read on the forward strand.
TTGAAAAAGAATGTGATAGCCTCCAACTACAAACCCTGCAAGCACCATTACCAATATCATTGATGAACCAAAACTTACCAACGCCTCAATTTTTTCCTTCGACATAAATATATTTGTTATTTTTTAATCGTCTTATTTAAGTAAGTTTAGTATATACTGTTTTATTAGTTTTGCAAGTCGCTTATCCCCACAATACAAAAGCCACCCTTTCAGGTGGCTTATTGTTTTACACTTTAATTTCTTTTGGTTCTGCTCGTTCATCTTCTACGATTACAGTTTCTTTTTCTGGCTCTTTTGGTTCTGTCGGTTTCTTAATTTCGTCAGTCATATAATTACTTGATTTAAACCAATAATTTGCCTCGGCTTTAATACTACAGATTTAAGATGAAGAGTTTATGAACTTACTATCTGATTAAACATTGCAAAATCTTCCTCTGCTAAAGGCTGACCAGTTTTTAAATTAAAATGTAAGGTCTGCAAACCTAAAGCATTAGAGAATGTAAGCGTTCCTGTAGTAACGTCAAAGAATCCACCAAAATGTATCTTCATATCAAGTACAGTTATCCAATGTTCTAAGTGAATAGAATGACCAAGAATTTCAAAATCTATATGTCGTATTTCATCAGTACCGTTCCCGTAGTTATAAAAATGTATCCACTTACCTTCTATAGATTTTACAATAGGGTACATTTCATGGTCATTAACATAGTTGTATTCATGCCATTCTTTTTGCTTGTCAGTAACTCGCACAACTTTCTTAGCATGATTATCACGAGCTTTTTTCCTACCTTCAGCACCCCCATATCGAAGACCATACCAGTATTCAACTTCACCAGTACAACGATAACGATAGCGACAACCAAAAGTTAGTTCCATTAACTCAGGAAGATACTTGTATACAAGTGCCTTTGCTTTTGTTTCTTCTATCATAATTTAAGTTTTACTCTTTCAACTTTTGAATAAATCTTCATTGCCTCATTCCAATTATCATCGCTTTCACAATGTCCTATTACCTTGTTATGCGGCTGTAAATTTCTAACTAGCAACTCCCACCAATCCATTGAAGTAAATGTTGTACTGAAAGTGACATACTCTGCTCTTTCAAAATAGTTCTTCACTGTGCTGTCAAACCTCGTATCAAAATAACTTATAACAAAAATCTTTTTCCTAGGATATTTCTTCTTTAAATAATCCAACCAAAAATTGTGAGCGTATCTATCGTTTTCACACACAACAATATCTGCGTACTCGCTCTTTTTACGGGGGAAGTCATCACCTTCCCATGTTTGAAGAATTGTTACAGAGGGAGATAAAACCATATAACTACCTGATTCTCTTATAAGCAAAGGATATTGAGATATGCTCAATGCATGTTCGTAATCTACACCCTCTGCCGCTTTCATCACTATAAAATCAAGCATTGTAGGTATTTGTCCTTTTTCCATTGCATGAGAACCACCTATTGCAAAACGAAAGAGTTTTTTGCTCATTCTTTCTGTAAGACCATCTGGGACACCAGAAGTTCTATCAACAACTAAAAACCATTCATCGTATTCAATTTTGCAACCGTTATATTCGAATTTAACCTTTACAAATTTCATTTTACTTTATTACGGGAATTGAATTCCTATTATTAAATTTTCTGAAGTTTCGTACCCACTCCTTTGCTTTTCTTTCACTATGAAATTCCAGTTGGTCTAAACCAACACGAACGTACTTTACAACTTCAACTTCTTTCCACTTAAAGAAAAATCTCTTATTGATTTTGTAATAAACAATAAAACTATAGTAAGGCTCAATGACACCAGTTTTATTTATAAACCGGCTTCCTTGGAGAATCCTAAAGACGGCTTCTTTAGGAATTTCATTTGCGTGAATATATCCGCTCACCTTTTTAAGTTCTGCTTGAATTTCTTGTTTATTCATACTTTTGTTTTTAAAACTTTCTTCCCTACTTTTACTTCCTTGATACCAAAATGTGCAAAACCTTTTAATGCTCGTTTCTTTACTTTTTCTTCAAGCTCACATTCTCTCCTGCGAGTGAGAATCTTATTCACCTGTTTAATCAAATATTGGTCTTGGGTCTCCTTCGCTTTTTGCCATAGCTGACCAGTAGCACCCTGATTATCCTGCTTACGAATTCTTAAAAGTTTTTCCATATTAACGTGACAAACCTCCATCTGCTTCTTCTGGATGATAAGCAATGTATATGCTTGACCCAATAAGCAAGAGAAGTATTACGACAATTGCAATCCCAATAATAACGAGATTCATACTAAAACGGTGAACCGAATAAGTAATACAGAATGTGAGTGACAACACTTCCACCAAAAACACCGAGAACAAATTTCCACATGTTACTTTTTGTTCTTTTGTTCGCGTCGGCGAATCTCTCTTCTAATGCTCGACCGTGTTTCAGGATGAGTAACATTTCCTTCCAAGAATTTAAGCTCCTTGTTAGTAAGCGTTTTCTCAACTCTTCGCAAATCAGTTCTAATGAATACTCGTTGTTCCATACTTAATTTCTTAATGCTAAATGTATCTCCCCTATGTATTCCTCAATCACTTCTGTCCAGTTTGGACACTCCCCCCAGTCGCCTTCCTCATGTACGCAATATATACCGTTCATCTCAGAAATGCTCAAATTGGCATATCTATCGCTTTGTAGGAGGGCTACAACGTCCTTAAAGCCGTCTATTTGCCTCGTGTAGCTTCGAAAACCGCCATCTGCGCTCTTTATAGCTCCACAGTTGTTTTTGCTTGACCCAACGCCTTTTTCGCAGAATGAGGTTTCCTTTCCAATAAGAGCCAATGCCTCAACCCATCTTGGTTGCTGTACTATCTCGTCTGCATAGTAGGCAAGGTCAGAGCCTTGCCCAGTTAAAAAGACCGAACAGCACTTACCGTTTCCCCACTAAAGCCTTTGTCCTGTAGTTTCAGGAGTTCAGAATCAGAACGCTCCTTCATTTCAAGCCAATAACGTTTTTCCAATTCGTCAGCTATTTGCTGTTTGAATTCTGGATTTTCTTTTTCAGCTTCTATCCAACTTTCCTTTTCAGGAATCACAACTGTCTGTGGTTCTTGAACGACAGGATTTTCAGCAGTAACGGTACTACCTCTCTTAACTGAATACATGATGCCAGCGAAAATAAGAACAGCTATTATTCCAACTACTATTACTTTAACCGGCGACCACTTTTTACTTTCTTTAGTCATATATTTTTTACTCGCAAAACGAGTAGTGACATTTGTTACAACCAGTAATTAACTCCGTTGCCCATTTTTCATGGACGCAATCTTGTCTGCACTTATAGCAGTGACCACTTATGGGAGCAAAGAAAGGCATTTTGTTAACCTTGCAATACTCCCTCTGTGCTTCAATTAGTTTTGTTCTGTCCATACGATTATACACCCCAGAGAATTTGTCGTCGAAGATTCTTAGTCTTCGCAATCTCGCTCTTTAGAAAAGCCTTCTTCTTATCTGACTTTGTAATAGCAAGTTGGTCTTGAAACTCTGCAATCTGCCCATCAAGCTCCCTTACTGCAAAATCGTCAAACGATTCTAGAAGCTTTATTGTTGCTGTATTCATTTTGTTATTTTTTAACAAGCAGTGTGTAATCTGCTTATATAATAAGTATATACAGTTATATACGTTATGCAAGTTGTATATACTCATAGGTGGGGATAACAAAACCCTTATATTATGCGCCATTTTTATGTATAGATTGAAACGCTATTTTATAGCGCACCCTTCCAGCCCTAAAAGTAATGACTTCATAAGGTCGCATATCAATGTCAAATTCCTTCCGCGACTTAATATTTATTGCCGGATATTGCTTTAGAGATTCTATAAGATGCTCAACAATCTTTGAAGGCTTAACAGCTTTCTCATTCGTTGCCTGTGTTTTTTGAAGCTTGTATTCTTTGTACGCCTTATCTGTAAGTGCGTCTGCAACCTGATTGTTCTCTCTTGGAATCCAGTTAAGGTTACAAATGTCCAACTGCAAAATCAGCTTGTGAATATCCTCCAAGTACGCTCGAAGCTGTGGGTGTTTTGGATGAGGAGCATAGATACCACTCTTATAACCCCACTGGCGAGTAACCATTTTAATGACCATCTGAGAATCGCCATATACAGTCACTTTCTTTTCATCAGGAAAACTTTTCCTTATTTCTGAAAGACCAGAATACAGCGCATGGTACTCAGCCATGTTGTTTGTCATTCCTTTGCCTGTCCCCGCAATACCGTAATCTGATTTTAAGATAACTCCGTGTGAGTCATAAATAATAAAACCGAATGTAGCAATCCCGCCCGGGTTCTTTGGTAAACAGCCTCCATCAAAATAAAGAGAAATCATAAATTAAAAGTAATTGTATCTGCCTTTATCATTAGCCAACACTAAACAGGAAATTATTATCAAGACAAATGAAACAGCTACCGAGGCAAGGGACGCAAGCCCAGCACCATCACAAACATAAGCTTCACGATAGCTGTAGTATGTGCAAGGAAACAAAATCACATAAATAGAAAAATATAGTGAATACAGAATCTTAACAGTTGCAATAAAAGCAACTGGAACAGTTAGCATAAACAAACACACTCCAATAACCTTGTATTTCTTAAAAAACTCTAAAATTTTATTTGTCATATTATTTGTTTAAATGTTCTGTTACTGCTTTTGCAATTTCTTCCGTTATTCCTGTGTTCCAATACGTCCTAAAATAATTTTCTCCGTGCTGTGCCATTGCACTTCTATCGTCATCGAGGATTGCATATTTAGTAACTTCATGATGTCTGCTAAGCCACTCCTGTATTTCCTCTCCTCTTTCTGACCATTCTCCGTCAGGCTTTTGATATGTTCGCTTAGTACAATCAATAAAGTCAGCAACTTGCTTACGCACTTCTTCACGTGATTTTTCATCACCTCTCCACGTTGATGAAAGCACAATTTTACAATCAGTATCGAGTTGAATTTTTCCAACTAAGAAAGCCATATACGGGTCTATGCCAATAAACCCTCTGTGCCTTTGTGTAGTAGTTGCACAATTTACAACTCCATCAATATCTAAGAAAAGAACTTTCATAATTCAAAAGGAAATATTCTTAAAGCTTTATTAAGAGAACCAAAGCCTGTAATTTCCACAGCAACAACTTTTCTATATACACTCTGGAATACACTTCCTGTCTTTGGCAATTCAACCATTTTAACTGTCACAGGAAGTTCATTATCTGCTTCAGGTAAATTGTTTAAAAATTCTTTAAGTTCTTTTATTTTCATGACTTTAATAATTCAATGTGTCCGTCTATCCATTCAACAATCTTTTTTGCTTCACAAGAAGCACAACCTTCTGCAAACTCCTCGCAGTCAGCCCCGTAGCCAGTTTTAATAAGCCACTTAGCCAACCTCCAAAATTGTATTTGAAAAAACTCATCCATATTAATTTTCACTTACGTCTGGGAAACAAGACATACCGCTAGTCTTTTCTCTGTAGGTACTATAGAAAATATAGCAGAGCACTTTTTCCTCATGGTCGTATACCTTATAAACTTCACCGACTTTTATATCCTCAGAATTCTTTACGTCCCTCTGGTTTCCTGCGCTGTTAATAATTGCAGTCTGATACTGAACCATGTTAACGAGTCCGTAGGGTCCACCTGAGAACTGAGCATTTGTAGGAGCAACCATAAGAATTGCCATTCCTATTGCCACTGCAACGATGAGCAATTTTGCTGTTTTTGTTTCGTAAAATTTCATACTTAATCAATTACTTTTTGTTCGCCACTTAAAATCTTATGGGCGCACATTTCACAAATAAGTTTGTTAGTGTCGTCTATCAAAGATAAATCACTATCGAATTTCCAGTCATTGCATTGACTGCACTGCTTATCTATCCCAAGAATAATTCGTATCATTTGGAACAACTCTCTACGGTCGTAAATTTTGCCTTCAGTAGTGCTGTAATAACTATTACCGTTAGCATCACGCTTCTTTTTTACACGAAGCATGTCGAGAGTCTTTTCAATTTTTTCATCGAAATATTCCATATAGATTTAACCTCCTAATCCATTATCGTATTCTTCCAGTTTAATATTTGGAAAGAACGCCTTAGCTTCAGTAAAGGAAAGTCTTGCACCCCATTTTGCAATGTAATCAGCATCGTATTCTTCAGTTGATTTTTTTGAAACTCCGATATACGCCTGTTGAAGTCCGCTTGCAAGTTCAGCCAATATAATACCGACGGTATCTCTCCCTGAACGCCACTCTGATTGAATTACTTTTATCATACTAATTTTGAGGAATTACATCTACATTTTTAATAGCATCACACTTTCCAATACTACCTTTCCCTTCATACAGACCAGCTTCGTGCACAACACACGCATAATAAGCTTCTCTAAAACTAGTAATAGGTTTTTTATCAGGAGTTTCTTTTGCATAATAAAACCAAGAAGTTGTAATAGCAATAAAAGAAACTACTACGATAATCATTGTTAAATGTGTTGAAGTAAAAATTTTCATACAAGTTCTCCGTTACGAACGTGACCTGAATTGATATGTGCTGTGCTTGTTGGTGTTTCCCATACTGTGATGTGATTAAGCTTAATGCCTTTCTTCAACAATTCAGTTTCCAAGATTGCATAGAAGTGCTTTGCAAGATTTTCAGCAGTAGGGACAAATTCAACAATGTGAATATTCTGACCCTTGCTTCTTTTCCAATCCAAGAATTGCTCAACAAATTCATCGCCTGCAAAAATCATAAAGCCATGGTCGTATTGGTCGTGAATCTTCTCCATCAGCAATTGTTTCAAATCGCCAAAATCAATTACCATTCCTTCACTACTAGACCCGGGTTCGTTAATGATTGAATCCTCAACGCCAACCTCAACCACGTATCTATGCCCGTGCAAATTACGGCACTTGCTTTTGTGGTTTGGAACTCTGTGTCCCATATCAAACTCAATCTTTTTTGTTACCAACATATCTCTCTTTTCTTTTCTTAATATATAAATCACGCTTTGCCTGTTTGTCACTTTCTCGTTCCTGAATGTTTTTATCTGTAAGCTGTTTTGCTCGTGTTGCACATGAAGTTGCAATACCATGCAGATAAACCATTTCAAGCATGATGTCACCCGTGTTTGGATAGTCCACCGCATCTCGTTTTAGAAAGTCTATTGCCTCCTGAGCCTTCATTCCAACGGACGCAATTTTATCTGAAAGGACTTCTCTTCTTTTTCTAAGAAGCACTTTTATACGGTCGTTATCGTTGCTCATACCATTTAGTATATATAAAACTATTAAAAGAGCAATCAGGTTATCCCCTTATAAAAAGGGCAAGGAGATTTCTCTCCCCGCCCTTTCGCTTAAACGCCACGCTTCGTACCCGACATGATGATGGACAAGCGAGTGCAATAGATGAAGCCGTGCTCGTCGCACAGACGCTTCACCAACGGCTCACGCATTTCCAGCTCCTCACGGGTCTGGCACATGGGCATCAGACGGACTTCACGGAATTCGAAACGCTTGTGGAGCGAAAGAATTTCGGGAACGTCATCGTCGGTTGCAACCACGAACTTGAAGTTGAACTTCTCCAACTTCGCCAGCACCGCAAGAGTGTTCTCGCGGATACGCAGACGCAATTCATCACCAGAGTTGGCGAGCTTCGGAGAACAGTTGAACTGGTCAACCAACTCGTAGAACTCGTCACGCACTGGCGCAGTGCCGTTGGTTTCGACTTCAATCCACCAACCACGCTCCTTCAGCTTTCTGAAAAGCGGAAGCAACTGCTTTTGCTGGATGAACGGCTCACCGCCAGACACCACCAGAGCCATCGGAGGAATGTCGCCAGCTTTCTTGTAAAGCTCGGCAAGAATCTCGTCAGGCTCATACTCGTGCGTTTCTTCAGCTTCATCGTACTTGACCGGATGCGCCCAAGGCGTACCAATCCAGTTCCAAGTGTGAGGTGTATCGCACCACACACAATGGAGGTTACAGCCAGTCAGACGGAGAAACATCACCGCTCTTCCTGCGCTCTTGCCCTCACCCTGAATGGTGGGGCCGAAGATTTCGTTTACTTTAATGGTCACTCGACCCTCCTTGTTAAAGAACATCCTGTCGTTTACAGGAAGTGGAAAATAAATTGTGGGAATAACAAAAACCCAGTCATTACATTCCACTTCATGTCGGCGACAACCAAATTGAAGGATTAAAATAATCTCTCATGCAATAAATTTCATTTTTATACTCTTCATAGGATTGCAGGAATCTTTTTGAAACTATGTCGTTAGTTATCAAAACCTTTACTGCATCAGTTGAATCAAACTTTCGAGGTCTGATATTTGGCATCTTAATTTTCTTCTTCAAACAATCAATACAAGAAAGTGTTTTGCACAAATAGCTGTCACTTATAGTTCCCTCTATCTGCTTAATTCCAAAGTCACATTCAGGAGTAATTTTATTTCCACAAAGAGTACAAGCAAAGCCGTCACGAATTAAAATCACTTGTCTTTTTGAGAGAGGGAAGCACTCCCCGTAATAACTTCTCTGTCCAATCACTATCTTTCGAATTGTTGTTTTCATCTTCTTTTTTGTTTGTTGAAAAAAATTAAAGAAAAACCGTTTAAGTTTAAGTTATAATTTAAGTTTAAGTTTATATATATGATATGTCTTAGACACCTATCAAGTTTTGTATATTACCCTTATTTTGCTTCTTACTTTAAGAGGGGGATATACAAATCTGGCGGGACGTTGTGTAATGCTTATCGTAGATTCTATATTGAGGAGATATACCTTCCGTGGTATTAAAAGCCTCTTGACAAAACCTTCGAGCGTTCCCTAGTCACTTATTGCTTCATCATCGTCACTGAATACAACGGCATTTTTTTCTTGCATCGTCAAGAAACTTTCTATTTTTCCAACATTCTCTCCTAACGATTCAATCGTTTGTGCTTCCTTCGTTACCACAGTTTCACCAGTATCTTCGTTGGTGACAGTGATTGTAAATGTGTAGTTATTTTTGAGCATGATTATTTTTTAATTTTTCTAAATGTACTCTCCACTATGCTAGGTATCATTGCTCCAATAAATATTGCAGTAATGATTGTTCCAATTAATATTCCGCAAAAGAATATAATTATGTGTGTGTTTGAGATTACAATAGTTTCCATAATCAGATTACTAACTTACGCTCTGCCTTTTTCAATCTCTTTGCTCTGCGCTTCGCTAAATTCTTCTTCTTACCCTTGTGTGCCATTTGTTCGTTTTATTACTTTTAACCTATTAACAATACACCCTATGTTAGGTATTCGTAAATACCAACCTTGTCGAGAAACGACTCTCCAAGCTCCACCTTCTTTTCGTTAAGAGCCTGACAATATGAAACTTCAGCTATTGCGAATTCACCATTCCAACAAGACGTATATCCAACCCATCGGCGGTCTGCTGTTCGATGAAACCCAGCTTCCTTAGCAAGCCTCCAAAGTCGTCGTGGATATATAAAGCCAACATGTCCTGCACAGAATGTATAGCCTCCAAATTCTCCCTTCTCCTTTATTGCTTGCTCGATTAGTTCGTGTGCTCGTGCTTCGATTTGCGCCATGACCTTAAAGCTTCCGCTTGTAATGGTCTTAATGAAATCAGTTTTGGTTGTCATTTTGATTGTTATTTTTACCTCCTTTGTAATAATATAAGTGTATACTGTTTTAACAGTTATACAAGTTAGTTATCCCCTTCTCCAAACTGCTTCTGATATGTTGCGTAATTACGGAATATCTCTGTAACTTCACTTGCTTTAAGTTTTACTCCTGTTAATTGCAGAGCAAGTTTAATTACCATATCAACTACAAACATATTGGTATCACCCGACCTTTTTACTGTTTCAAAAGCAGTAAATTTATCCTGCGTAATCTTCGCCATAGTTATTTTTTAAAGTTAATCTGTATATGACATACATTCGCCAACTCAGCACTCCCTTATCAACAAGCTTACTCAACGCCCTAATCTTTGTATTTTATCTGTGCTTACGATTATTACCGGCACTTCGGCGCATTTCAGCTTGTCTATCCCCTCTTGATGAGAAAGGTAGTTGTGAGTTGGTGGATGTATACCATTCATTCAATACAAGTGTGAGGGGATGAGCTACCGCCGTATAGTGGCCTACCATACACTCCTGTCGTTGTGACTCCCCTAACTCTTGTTACCAAAAGGACTGAAAATCTAAAGTAAAAAATATCTTGCGGATATTCTACACCAATCAAAGGCGGACTCTTGCTCAGAAATATTGACCGCTAAGTCATTTCCTTTTTACGCTACTACGTGGCAACAATCTGGTCTGGTGTTTAACCAAGGGAAGCTCGTAAGCTCGTCAGGAATCATGTACCTGAACCTTCAACCCTGCTGACGGATTATTTTTAACGCCGTGCTTCGCAACATACTCATGCACCCACACTTGTATTGAATTTATGTCTTGCTCTTCGCTTCGAGGCTGACATGTTTTTATTTAGTTGTAATGTACTGCTCTCTTCTACTCCATTATAGTATTACAGTTTTAATAGTTATGCAAGTTCTATATATTGATACAGAACAACTATAGCAAAAGTCAATAACATAAAAAAGCCTTATTTTACAAGGCTTTCTTACGTGTCTATCATAACTCTGGTATGTTGTGAACAACACACTTGGTTATTTCTTCTTTGGAGCAGTCTTTGTTGTACCTTTTCCGAGTCGTGTCGCAACACTATCAAGTGTTCCTAGACCGGCTACTGCAATCAACCAGACCTGAACTGTATTAAATACAAATTCAATAGTCGCTGTGCCTGTAGTAACTTGTTCTAAGATTGCAACTACCGCTGTTAAAGTAAGAATCCAAAAACGGACACTTCCAACAATCGCTAAAATTTTCTCTAACATATTATGAGTATAATTTATTAAGCATGCTAATAGTCTTCTTTCCTACGATTCGACCTTTGAGCAAATTAAGCTCGGCATCTGTATCAACAGAATACTTCTTTTGGAACTTCAATACTGCATCGGCAGTAATAGAACCATACTTTCCTGTGCTCTCAATATTTTGAGGGAACAAACCTTCGTACTTTAGTATGTCTTGCAATGCCTTAACATCTTCATCAAATGAATTTGCTGAGTTGAATTCAAGAGTCTTACTAAATGTGTACTGTGGCTTAGAAGTACTACCGTTGCTAACTCCTTCACCGAATTTGAAAGCAATAGGATATGCTCCAAACCAGTTACGCTTCTTGAAGAAGCTTTCTGTAATAATTCTCTGCCCTTTAAACCCAGCATCGGGTCCCCAAGAGTCTTCGATAATAAGAGCCTTCTCACCCTTATATAGAGTGTAATCAACCGCAGTTACAGAGTGCCGTAGTCCTGCTTGAACAGTAAGCTTTTCATCTAACACAACAGGAATGTTTTTCCATTCGTTGCGGTTAAAGAAGAACCAAACCATAACTCCTTTCTTTGTAGTTTCGATAATTGAAGCAATGGTTTCTATATCCTTTGTCTTCTTAATCTCAACATAGTTAGGAATCTTAAATACACTTCCAACCTCTGCTTTAAATCCTTCTACTTTGTAGTCGTCCATTTGCTTGTCAGTCATCTTTTGTGAGGGAGCAAGAACTTCCAACGTAACGCCATCACGAGCAATATCCATAGCGTTAACTCCACTCATACCACCATCAGGCTTATTCTTTCGTCTTTGGTAGATATGTGTAGCAGAGAAATGAACGTATGTTCCTTCTTTTAGGAAATAAAGAATACCAAGAAGCTTTGCAAGTGTTTGTGCAACACAAGACCCGCTTCCATTTTGGTCAAAGATAAGAAACTTTCTCCACTGTGCTTCTTTCTTTTCAACCCATTTAACAGGATTTGCCTGAGTAACCATTTCTTCAAACGTAAAGTCTTGAAGCTTTTCTTCTTTTAAACGGTCATCAACCAATGCACCTGTACCTTTTTGTTTATTTACTGGCATATTAATTAAGTTACTTTTTAACTACAATCTCTCACTTTAAACTGCTCACTTTCTACGACAAATGCTTCACGGTACACATTCTGCGGAAGGAAAATTCCAATCTGAGAATGTACTTTAAAGTCCCCGACAGGTAATGGGTTCTTGTATACAAATGTGAATTCACTTACCCCGTCCTTCGTATATTCGTAAGTAGGAGTGAAGTGATAATCACCATTGTATTTAACCCAATTACTTTCACCGTCAAGTTTGTATATCTCATCAACTACGTCAGCTTTAAGTGCAAGCTTCTCTCCTGTCTTCACCTCGCGCACAATTACCCATTGCTGAGTTAATTGCCCTGCACAGATGTCTTCAGGAATTATTTGTTTATAGACAATAAAGTTATCAAGATTTGCGTGTTTGTAATAAAGCCACTCTAAACTGTCTACCAGTTTTGGCATTACAATTAGGAATATGAAACCAATCACGCCCGCCATGATTAACCTTTTCCCTATATCAGCTTTTTCTATATTCATGTCTAACATAATATTTTATTTCTTCTTAGAACCAAGTAGTTTGAACTTGTCAAATATGGCTACGTCGAAATAGAAACCGACTACGGCACCAAAGAGAGCGTGTAGCGTTGCAGGAGAGTCATACCCCACGTTAAAAATCGCGTAAATATTACTTACTCCCCAAATTACTGTTACGATAGTAAGAATGAATATCCGTTCTAATTGCTTAGGTTGAAGCTTAGATTTACCCCGTTTCTTAGCGTTCCTATTCCACCCAAGCATTATAAAAGCGGAAACAGCTCCAAATACATATCCTGCAATGAATATTGCTATTCCAGAAAATAGTGTCAACATTGTTTCTCGACTATAATGCTAATAAAATACAACTCCATAACTTCCTTTCCGAGACACTTTAGTACTTATATCGTACCACACAATTAAACTACCATTTCGCAAAATACGATTTTACCCGGATGTCCGTCCAGACCTCTTACTCCGTCTACACCTCTAGAACCTTGGTCGCCATCGCTTGCTGTTCCCGGGCTTCCACCTACTCCTGCACTTCCTCCAACTCCTGCACTGCTAAATGTAAATCCTGAGTCGTCAGTAATTGAAGATGCTGTAATAACATATATGTCAGAACCGTCACCAGCATTTCCTCCATTACCACCGTTTCCTCCATTGCCAGTATTATCTTCATTTGCAGTATTTCCTCCGTTACCTCCATTACCTCCGTTACCTCCATCTCCATATATATTCCCAGAGAGTGCAATATCTCCTGCGGCATACAAATAGAAGCACGTACATCCGCTTAAAGCTTCTCCTCCATCTCCTCCGTGACCACCATTACCAGATGAGTTATCTTGTGGGCCTCCTGTTCCGCCATTACCGCCATGACCGCCATTTACGCCATCACCACCATGACCTCCGTCACCGCCATGACCTCCATACTCTTCACCAGTACCGCCATGTCCTCCGCCTCCTCCATTTCCATATTTACCTGTTCCGCCGTTACCGCCATTTCCACCAATAGTACTATCAGCAAGAGATGAACCGCCATTTCCTCCTTGACCACCCCCAAAGAAACCATCTCCTCCGTCACCTCCATTACCTCCTGATGAACCGTTGTCAAAACCGTTTCCTCCATTTCCTCCGCTTCCTCCTGAACCACCCCAACGACCAGAATGACCGCCGTTTCCTCCATGACCACCGCTATTACCATTACCTGTACTGTCACCGCCGTCACCGCCGTTACCGCCATGTCCTGCATTCTGACCAAAAACAGCAGAACCGATTTCATTGCAACCAGCACCTCCCGAACCTCCGTTACCGCCGTGCGCGCCAGCATTTCCTCCGTTACCGCCATTTCCTCCATTCCAGTCGGTAGCAGTAGTACCAGCATTTCCTGCTGAACCTGATGCTCCTCCACCGCCTCCTCCTCCGCCTCCCTTAGTGCTTCCGTTTCCATTTGCTCCTGCACCTCCGGCAGAGTTAATGCCTCCAGCCGCACCTCCTGCGCTATTGCTTGGTGATGTCCTACCATCAGAACCTCCGTTGCCTCCATTACCGGCAAGACCGCCTGTAACACCAGCTCGTATATTTCCAAGCTCTGTAGACTTAGGATTGCTTTCTGAACCAGAAGTCATCATTGCGGAACTGATTGCTACACCTAACTTTCTCTCGACAACTCCTTGCAAGAAAATATCACCTTCAATATTTACATCACCAGTACATCGGATACATGCCCAACTTGTTCCTGAAAAGAAAACACTTGCTCCTGCTTCAATATGGATTGAAGTAAAGTTATATACTCGTCCTGTTTCGAGCCATGTATTCCCAGCAGAAGCTAACGCGACAAAAGCACCGTCAGAACCGTCGCCCGGGTGGTGATATGTAGAGAAAAGACCGAAATTGCGGTTCAAGTCTTCTGCATTTACAGGCTCTCCTTCAGCCCAAGTTTTGAAAGGTGTTGTCATGTTAGTTAATAGTTAAAGTATAATCTATGGTCAATGTCTCAGATAAAGACTTATTGACACCTACAGGTGATTCCAAAAGCACTCTACTGAATAGCACTCCATTATTTTCCGCAGAATTGGCATCACAGAAAAGACCGTGCTCATAGAACAATCCTGAAATTTCTGTTGCTGAATAATACGCTGTCGCATACGTCACATTACCTCCACTAGAGATAGAAGCAATCTGTCTTCGATACGTTTCATCTGCAAGCTGTGTATCTCCGTTTGTAGGAGTGGTTGTTCCAATCCCAAGTGCGCTATATTCAATTCTCATTGGGTGAGTTGGGAGCACAGAAGCCAAGTTGTTTGCAATCATTGCTCTGCCTACAGTAGGAATAATGTTCTTGCAATAAAACATTTCCTTTTTACACATAGCATTAAGCTGTCGTACAAATTCAATATACGGTTTTCCTGCATCACGAAACTCATCAATCTTTTGCATGAGCTTAACCTGTCTAGGAGTTTCAATTAACGACTTGGTGATGGTATACATCCCAACCATTGAAATTCCTTCTGTTTTGTTGATAGTCTTTTGCATATTAAGTTCGTACTACGCTTAGTGATTCTCTTATCGTAACATGCTCATGGAACTGAGGAGCCATGTGCCGTGCAAGAGGAGAACCGTTGGTAATAAACACTCTTTTAAACCCTGTAGGTGAAGCAAGCGGACCCGCTACGAACTGCACAGGGTAATTAAGTGACTGTGCGGTTACTGTTTCGTTAATAGTTGCAATCTCAGCATTACTCTTAATAAGGTCAATAATATCTCCTTGCTGAATTTTGACAGCTTTAGTTGCTTTAAGAAGACCTTGCAAGAACTCAATGATACCAAGTGTCTTTGTTGTTACCAATGAAACTTCATATCGCACTTCACGATTATTTTTCATTCTTAACCGTACTGCATTAATAAGGAACGTTTCAGTAATTGAATGCGCTTCAGACACAATTGAAATACGTTGCCCAGAGCGCAGTCCAGCCTTTTTAGTCATAAAGCTTCCTTCAGAAAGCGTAGCCTTATATGATTCCAATTCAGCCGACGCACGCTCTCTAGCACCTTCCTGTGAGTTGATAGTGTCATCAACAATAATGTGCTCATAAATACCATCACCGCCTTCGGCAGTAATAAAGTCAGCAATAGATTCATTGTCCTGAACTACCACACGAACCGGCAGATATGGTTCACCTGAAATACGAATACCAGAAGCTAGATTTGGAACTCTATCACCTCTGAATCGAATGAATTTTTCATCCTTATTCCACAAATAGTCATGCAATGATTGCGGGTCAATAGTGTCAATTCCTCCATCCCAAGGCTCACCAGTAACACTCACAAAAATTTCCTCATATTTATATGGCAGAGTATAAATGTTTTGGAATCCATCTGAAACGAATTCTGTAGTAAAGGTATCTCCAAGATACTCGCCTCCGGCGACAAAGATTCTGTTTCGCACCTGTGAGTTATCTCGTCTGATTCTAAATGAATCGAATATATAAGTATCGCTGTCGTCAGCAAGGTTAAACGGAGCAATTTGAGAAGTCTTAGAAATGAAATGGATGTTCCTGTGGTAGTCAACATACCAATCAAAGTTCAACAAAGTTGCCAGCTTAGTTAAACAGCTTGCAACGTTTTCATAGTTAAATGAAATATATGTGATTACAGTTTCAGCATCGTCAACAGTTAATAGCGTAAAGCCATTTAGATACTGTCTATTTATTTTATCCAAAATAAATCCAAGAGTCTGGTTTTCAAAGATACCAGTTACCAGTTTTTTATTAAGCAATCGAGTATAGTCCTCACATTGTACATCGAACAATATGATTTTATAGTCTTCTGCTCTTTGTGTTACACGGGTAATAATTCCCGCAAACTCACGAATACCGTCAACGAATATAAATACTTCCTGACCAACTACCGGCTCTGTAGTGTGAGATGTCCCATATTTCTTAACAGTAAAATTACATGAGTCCACTTGGCTCGTAAGAATATTATTTACAGATAGAGAATCAGCCTGAACTGAAAGAGTAATATCATCGCTGTCATCTAGACCGCCTAAGAAAACGTGGATTCCGTTATCAATCCTGAAAATACTAATTGCCTCACTCAGAATAACACTGTCATTTTTTGGAGGAATTTCTAGAGGAGGAATAACTCTTGCTACTGATTTATCTTCAGTAATTGTTAAAGCATCATTAACACTAATTGAAAGCGTATCAACAAACGTTGATTTAAAGTGAGCAAGAGTTACGGTAAATGTTCCTGTAGTGCTTCCACTAAGGTCAACAGAGTAGTTAATCAAATCGCCCTTTTGGATTGAGTCAGTATTGCTTGTATCTTCAAACTTACCTGTAGCTCCGGCACTGATAGAAAAGGTCTGATTTCCGTTTGAACCATTTTTTCTTAATCGTACTGTAGTAGTAGCGTCTTTGCCGTTTGTAGTAACGACCATAGACATATTAGAAAGGTTCATCGTCTGCAAAGATGATACTTGCCTAATCGCCTCTGTAGTACCAAAAGGTGAATACCCTGCAATATACAAATACTGAAGGGAGTTTGCTGAAGTAGAGAGTCCCTGAACAGTACCCGCTATAAAAATTGATTCCAAACCGCTAGATTCAATTGCAACACCTGTTAAATCTCTTGTGTATGATTCAGCACTCGCACCGTTTGTACGATATAAGTTTCCTTCATTTCCACTAGACATTGAATCACTGTTTGTTGTGTCCTCAAAAAGACCTGTCTGACCGGCAGTAACAGCTACACTCATTGCTCCTGCTCCTCCATTCTTTCTGCTACCAAAAGTAGTAGTGGTTGTTCTCGCGTTTGCGGTAAGGTACACAAAGTAATTGCGAACAGTAAAAGAGCCATTGAATTCAAGTTTTGTCTCAGCTTCCGTTGCAACTGACTGTGACACACCAACATAGTTTTGATACAAAGTACCGCCACTTGTACTGCTTGATACTCCGCTATTTGAAGCATAAATTTTCGAGCTTTTTGAAGCCACCGTCCATAGGAATGAAGCATACCCAAGAGTAATCGCACCTGAACCAGAGTTTGAAGTAACCGCTTTAATAACCACAAGGTCACCACTTGATATAGTGTCCTTTACCGTAGTGTTTTGGAACACACCTGTCTGCCCTGCACCGACTGAAACAGTCTGAGAACCGTCAACTCCATTTTTTCTGATTCTGAATGTGGTTGTTGAACTTGTGTGAGTGTTTACGTTAATTCGTATTGTAAGATGACTAATCAACCCATTGTTTCGAAACGGAACTGAAACAGGAGCTTCAGAAGCAGTAGGAACACCTGACCCCTCAGCCGCACAAATATAACGGGTTACATTAACCCCCATTGTTGTTGCTGACTGGCTTGAAACTATCTGGGTTGTTGACATGATTATTTAACTTGAACTTCAACTGCAACACCTTCAAATGGCATTGCTCTTACTGCATCTTTACTTGCTTTTGACAAATTTTTTATTTCGACAACCAATTTTCCTTCTTCATCGAACTCCCATTTTGGAGCTTCACCTTCTTTAAACTGCTTGCTCATATTGCCATCTGAATCTTTCTTCTCAACTACAAGCTCAGGATGTGCTTCCATGATTTGTGTCATTACTGCATTCTTTCCAAAGTTTTCAGTTTGCACTTTTGCATACACATCATCATCATTCTTTTCTGACTGATGTCGCTCACAAGCAACTACTGTTTTAATAACATGCACTCGTTCTGCCTCTGGGATTTCATCATCCCATTCGTATTCCAATTCACACTGGCATGTATCTGGTCTCCACTTTGTCGTATGTAACATATAATTTTAATTAAACTAATACTTGCAATTTGAGCTTATCCATAACAAGGTTTCCAATCTTTTCCGCTGAATCCTCTGACATATATATACCTCCATCAATAACCACAGTTACTCCGCCTCCTTGCCCTGCAAGCGCACCCGGGTTCTTGGTTGCAATAATCCAATCGTCTGGGTGTGTTGAAACAACGTCACCCCTTGGAGAGATAACTGCGTCATTAACCTTCTTGCTTGTCTTTGTATTTGCTCGATTGTCAGCCGCTTTTTGAATAGCTCTACCAAGTTCCTCATACATTTTAATTTCTTCCTGAATACCGCTTTTAACAGCCTTGTTTGTTTGAGCAAAAATATTCTTTCTGAAATTCTCTACTTGTGAGGTAATCTGCTTTATAACTTCGCCCTTGCCTCCTTCAAGAAGAACCTCATTAGTAAGATTCTTAATAAATTCCTTTCTCTCAACTTCAATAGCGGCAAGTTTTTCCTTAAGCGTTGCACGTACTTCAGCAATACGCTCTGCACCAATCTGCTTTTCTTCCTCTCGTGAATTTCTAAGCAGTTCCTTTTCAGCTTCCAAATCAGCGAGCTTGTCGTTGAATTCCTGTTGTGCAATTGAACGCTTAGTGTTGTAATCAGCAATAGCTTGCTCAATCTCACTAAGATTTGCATGGTTTCGAGCGGCTTCAATTTCAGATGCGAACTGTTGCTGTACATCTTTGTTTTTTTCAAGAGCTTGCTCCTGTTCTTTAATCTGAGTTTTAATATCGAAAATTTGCTGTACATCAGTAGCACGAGCAAGTTCCTCTTTAAGGTCTTTAACCTTTTGTTCAGCTTCAACGAATTTAGAAGCTAGGTCATTTCTATCAGAAGTAACCCCTTGTGCAAACTCAGCACGTAGCTCAACAATCTTTCCGATAACGCCTTGTATATCGGCTTTAATGCTAGCCATTTTTTCATTAGTCTGCTTTCGTATTGTTGCAATAGAATCGCTTGCAGTTTCTTTTGCCTTTGCAAACTGCTCATCAAATTTCTCCATTCCATCATTAAATTTCTTAATGACATCAAATAGCTTTTTGAATTCATCAGTTATGTCTTTAACCTCATCAGGAACATCTCCAAGGTCTTCGATTATCGGCATCTTCATATCAGGCATTACCGGCTTGAATTCACTAAAATCATACGCTTCCTTAAATGAATCCATAGCACTAGAACCAGCTTCAAGAAGCATATTGTTGAATGAATCATTCATTTCCTTAGTTTCTTTTGCAAGATTTTCAAACGCTCCTCCAAAGCCTTCCGATACGGCATCGCCAATTGTTTCAGCCGCACCACTAAAATCTCCGCTCTTGATTTGCTCCCATGCGCCACCAAGCAATTTAATAGTATCTATAAAGCCCGTAACGATAGCTATTGCCGCTTTTATTCCTCCTATGAATCCAATAATTGCGGGACCCGCAACAACAGCAAGACCAACAAAGATTGATTTACCAAGCCCAAGCATTATGTTTGTAAATGCGTAGATAACTTTTGAAACCTGTGAAGCTGACTCTCCAACTCCGTTAAGCCATTTAACTCCATTGCTTAGTTCTCTTGAAAGCAAACCAAGTGACGGCAATAAAGCAGTACCAATTTCTTCTTTCAAATTGCCTACATTATTTTTCATTTGAGCAATTTGTCCTGAATATGTTTGAGCCTGAGCCGCCGCACTTCCACCGAATTCTTTTGAAAGTTCTCCAAGAATAATAGTTTGTGCGCCAAGCAAATCTCCTGCCTCAACAAGAGTTTCAATCATATCCTTTTGCCCTTCAGTAAAGGTAACTCCGTTACGAGTAAGAGCACCCATATTTGCAATAGGGTCGTTCAATGCTTTACCAATTTGCAACGCAGATGATTTCCAGTCTGTTCCCATCGCTGTAGACATATCCAATACAGCCTGAGTAGTTTGTGGGAATACATCCTTTCCAATCTTAGTGAAAGTAAGCAACAACGCTTCAGCAGAAACAATAGTATCGTCCTCAAATGTAGTAGTTGCCTGTAAAGCCATCGCCAAGTCATTAACTGATTCAGCAGTCATGCCAGCAACGCTTCCTGTAGAGGCTAAAACTGCGCTTAGCTGAGCTTGTGCCATCTCTGCTTCCTTAGCGGCAACAATTGATTCATTAAGGAATCCACCCAATTCTCGAACAGCAAGAAAACCTCCAATTGCACCGAACAATCGAAGTTTTCCTAACCCTGCCAGTGTACCGACAAGTGTCTTTGCTTTTTCGTCAGCCGTATCTATGTGCTTGCTAAACAGACTAAAATCATTTGCAGACCTTGTGCCAATTCCGCTTGAAGCCTTTTGCGTATCTGCAAGTGACCGAGACAAATTTGAAAGTTCCTTCTGAACCTTTTTCAGTTCCTTAGTAACTTCGTCTTTCGCACTGAGTACGATTTGTAGTTCTGATTGTGATGCCATACGAGCTAACCTCTACCCTTACTCTTTCTTCTGTTTGCAATGCGTTGCTGTCTGTTTTGATACTCTGCGTCGCAATTAATCAATATCCTCATTATATCAATGAAGCGAGGAGGCTGAGCCATGTATGAAGTATAAGTCCATTTCATTTCCTTACAGAACAAGACCATGCTCAGTTCCTCTGAGATGAGTCCCTTTCCCGAACTAAGAAGAGTGAAGTATTCCTCTTCTATTTTTTTTTATCTTCTTCAGAAAGTTCGCTGGCATTTGTAATCTTATTGATTTCAAGAACGATAAATGCCATGTCCTCATCTCTCATATCGAGAATTTTGTTCAGCACATCTTCTTTTACATCATCAACAGAAACTACAATATTAGTGATAGCCGCATCTTGCGCTTTAACGATAATTGAACCGTCAAGGTCATAAGAAGCATTAACATTTTCAGACAGTTCCTCAGCTTTCTTTTCTGCATTCTCTTGTGCATTAGATGTATTAAGTTCTTCCTTTGCTGTGTACTTAACGTGGTCTAGATACACTGAACGAATAGCTCGACGCTCTCGCCCAGAGAGCCATGTCTTCAAGACTACTGTGTGCTGTCCTACTGGTGTCACTACTGTTTTTGTTTCTCGTTCCATACTTTATCAATTAATTATTTTAGTAAGATGCAATTTGGTTAACCAAAGTACAACTGTTAACGACGTTATTGTTTCCTCCTGCGTCATAAAGTGCGTTGAAGGTAAATTGCTGTGTAACCACATCATCCATTGAGAAGTCAGGGTCAAACGCTTCGATTGAACACTTGCTTAGGTCAATTCCAAACTTGTAGAAGGCTGTTGACGCACCTGCAAGAGTATCGTGATTCAACTCGATTCTGATAGCTCTGTATACTGAATCCTTTACATAGTTTAACCATGTTCGGTCTTCGTAGTTAAGAACAATCTCACCTGTAATATTGAATCTCTTGTTAACAATATCTTCTGGCTGAATAGTTCCAAGAGTTGCGTTTACTTCTGCGTTCTTTTCAATTCGAAGTGTCAAACTCTTTAGGTTCACCTTGTTAGCGGCCGCTAGACCAGATGTATTTGTAGCAACCTTAAATGTAAGGTGTCTTCCAAGCCACTTCTTAGTAGCTCCGTAAGTAGCTGAAGCACCAGATGAATCGTTGCTTCCCTTTGACATGAAGCTTACGCTTGCTGAAACGATTTCATTTGGTTCGATACGCAACTCAAAGGTATCAATCATACCGAGTTCGAATTGCAATTGCCCAATTGGGTCAATAGTATGCACAGTCAATGAGTCATGCTGATTGTCGTTTTGCAATGTGTATGTGTGTGTGTACGCAGATGTATCTGTAACCGCTGAGTTCACTGTTCCGAAGACAGCTTTAAGAATCGCACCTAATGACTGGTCATCAAGTTCGAATTCAATATCTCCTTCAGCGTGTTCCAAAGTTTTTGGACTTTGGTCACCGCCCCAGATTCCGCCGAAGCCAGCTTCTGACAATGCTCTATCAGGAACATCTCTAAATGAGAATGACGTAGCATTTAGCCAGTATTGAGGAGCAACGCCAACGCCACGCACTGACTCAACTCCAATACCAACTGCCATTCTTCTACCTATCCATAATGTCATATTAGTAAATTTTTAATCTATTAACCCGCAATCAAAGTTACATCCACATTTACACGACACTTTATTATTATTTCAGCAACACGGTACTCATCTTCTGCGCCTGCATACCCCCAAATAGAAGGTACGGCGAATACATTAATCATACAGTAGCCTGTGGGTACTGTTAAGTCTGAAAATGTATAATGTTTGTCGAAAGTATCTAGAACATTATCAACCAAACCTCTCAAAACCCTGTCAGCTTCCCTTGCTCCGTCCGTTACGACCTTTCCATTTTCCACAGTCTGTCGTGAAGTACGGCTTACAAAGACCTTAACGCTAAATGAGTATGTTCTCTCATTTGCGTTGGTCGTACTGTAGTCAGATTCGTTTCCTGAAGGAGTAATTACCGCAACAGGGTCGCCATCAAACTTTTGCACATCGAAGTCAAAAATCTCTTGGAATTTATCCGTTGCTTTAATCAAGCTAACTATTTTCGCTAGAAGTGTTCCAAACATATTTATCTGCTATGAAAGTTAGTAATAAACCCCTCAATACTCTTTTCGAATATTTGCGTAACGGGAATCTGTATCTTTTTAAATGTCCTTTCCACATACTTATTGGCTTTAATACCCGGGTGTCGTACAGACTTCCACGGATGTCCCCCGGGCGCACCCGGCCAGAACAAAGCCTTCTTTCTGTTAGGTCTGATTGTATATGGCTGTGTTCCTTGATGCACATAATATGCATACGGAGTAACATCCAAATCAGGACCCACCTCACCAGAAAGTGAACCACTCATTCGTACATGAATATTACCACGCAACTTACCCGTTTTACCGCGAGGAGCTTCATCTTTTAGGATAGGACGAATGATATTTAATGAGGTTTGGATTGACTTATTAAGCATCGAATATACCTCTTTAGGAGACCGCTCAATAGCAGTTTGCAGTTTCTCCATTCCTCTAATTTCAATGGTGTACATAATTAGTCATTCTTTTGTATTACTGCAATAAGGTAATCAATTGACCCCATGCTTCTACGTGAAACACCGTCAGGCATAACCGTGTATGTTCTGCCGTCTTCGTCCCTTAGCCTATCTCCTTGCTGTAAATCTGCGCTTCCATCACAGTAAATTCTAAACTGCTTACCAAACGTACCTTCACGTATTTCAGTGCTAGAATCGCCTACAGGCTGTATATTCATCATTTCCGCAGTAACGGTAACATACGCCATTTTATCGCCTGTAGTGGTCATTCTACGGGCTATAATCACTCTATTATTTTGTAAGTGTGTAAGTCGCATATTAGAATTCTAAAATCCTATAAAGATTAAGAATGGCCTTTACGCCCATAACCTCCGATATAGAATCTATGTCCTTGAAAGTAACTGAGTAATCTCCTAGCGATTCTGAGGACACCGTTCCGCCCTTTAGTCCTTTTTCAACGATTCCTGCAAGCAACATTGTTGCCGCTATTGTGATGTCTTCAGGGACAGCTTCCTGACCCCAGACTGCGTTGACCTTTATACGAGCATTGCCGTGCTTAGGCCATACAGCGATTCTTGAATCATTTGCAAGCGTCAATCTGTAGTACGGAGCTTTGTTGTACGGAAAGATAATAAAGTCATTTTCTCTTCCTGACACAAGCGTATGCTGTATATCAAGCCCATTCTCTTCAAGAATCTCAACACTGTTAAGCGACACAAAATTATCTATGTCAAGCTCTCTGCCTCCATTGCCGTCAAAGTAACGGTCTGCAACTCCTTCATTGGCAAACGTCTTTCCGACGTACTTATCAATATAAAGGTCTACACCGCGAGACCAAGCGGTGATTTGTGCTGACAATGAATTGTCAACATCAATGGTTAAGTAGTTCTCCAAATTTCCTTCGTTTGCGTACATAGCTATATCATATCATTACTTATAAAGTATATACATCTGGCTTCTTCCGATACTTCCTTGTAGTGCCGTAAATGTCCGGCTTCTTTGTATACAATCGAGTGCCGTGGTAAAGCGATGGCTTCTTCTTGTATGGATTCCCTTTTACTCTATCTGCAAGTACTTCAATTACCTCAGTAAGCGTCACTGTGTCTGAAACAACAATTAGGAACGCAGAGCCTTCGCTTACAATGCTTTCTGTAATAGTTACTGGGTCAACAACACTAATAATAAGCACAGGAGCAGTCATTGTCGCTGACACAAATTCATCAACAGTTACTATCTCTGAGATAAAGATATTGCCAATTGTTTCGTTTGAAGCCACATTTTCTACAATGCTTATCTGGTCAGTCACAGATATAAATGACTGTCCGCTCATTACTATGCTTTCTGTAAGCGTAATATTGTCGCTCACTGCAATGTTGCCAAGCTGAGTGTTACGCACAGTAACATTCTCAGTAATGGTTACTACGTCAACGCTTGAAATATAAAGATTAGCTCCAATTGAAACCAATTCAGCAACTCCCACAGCATCGAATACGCTGATTCCTCCAAGTTGTGTGTTTTGAACAGTTGTAGATTCTGTAATGGTTAGAGTATCTGCAATGCTAATGAATGAAACCACTTGCATTACCGGCACATCAGTTATTGAAACAGTATCTACAATACTGATATTTCCAAGCTGAGTATTTTGAGCAATAACCACTTCTGTTAAGGTGATTGCGTCATTAACCGCAATAGCAAGGTCGTCCCCAACTTGTGCTGAAATAGTTACCTCAACATCTTCAGCAATTGAAACTGTATCGAATATGCTTATTGCTCCAATGCTGTTTGAAGTTGCAACAGCTTCGTTAGTAGTCACTGTATCTACCACTGAAATATTGCCCAAGTGAGCATTAATACTTACGCTTTCAGCAATTGAAACTGCATCAAAGACGCTCACGCCTCCAAGGTTTGTATTCGTTACAGCAACGCTTTCAGTAATAGTTACTGTGTCAAAGACGCTAATTAGATGCACCAACTGCATAAAGACCACATCCTGAATTGCTATTTGGTCGTTAACGCTTATGTTTCCTAACTGCGTATTTGTGATTGTTACCGCTTCAACGATAGCAACAGCTTCGAATACTGAAATTCGATTTACCATTTCCATTTGAACACTCTCGCTTATCGTAAGCGCATCATTTATGTTGATATTTCCAAGCTGAGTATTAGTTATAGTGACTGCTTCAGTAAGCGTTACTGTATCAAATACGCTTACGTTTCCAAGCTGAGTATTACTTGCAATAACATTTTCCGCGATAGAAACCGTATCAACAACGCTTATGCCAGCAATTGAAGCGGCACTTGTAATGCTTTCTGCAATAGAGATTGCATCAAACACGCTCACATTTCCAAGCGTAGTGTTGTTTATAGTCACTGCTTCAGTGATAGTAACCGTATCTGAAACTGAAATAAATGAATCTCGTCCAACCATTACCAACTCTGTAAGCGTAACCACATCATTTACAGAAATATTGCCAAGCTGAGTGTTTAAAATACTTACTGATTCCGTAACAGTAACGGTATCTGAAACAGCAATATTGGATACTCTCGTTATGGCAACATCTTCTGCAATAGATACGGCATCGAATACGCTTATATTTCCGAGCTGAGTATTTTGTGCGGTTACAGATTCAGTAATAGTAAGCGCATCAAACACACTAATGTTTGAAACACGATTCATTGAAATGGTTTCTGCAATGGTCAAAGCATCAAATACACTTATGTTTCCAAGCTGTGTATTATTTATAGTAACTGCCTCTGTAATAGTTACAGTTTCAACAACACTAATATTTGAAACACGAGTAATAGAAACTGCTTCAGTCAGCGTTTCAGTATCGCTCACAGAGATATTCCCAAGCTGAGTGTTTGTTGCAGTCACACTTTCTGTAAGCGTTATAGTATCTGAAACAGAAACAAATGAATTTCTTTGCATCGTCACTGCTTCAGTAATAGTTACCGCATCAAAAACATCTATATTTCTATCCTGTACAGGAGTAATAAGCGTAACAGTAACGCTTTCAGTAATGAAAACAGAGTCCTTATAATATCCAACGAATTCAGATATTGACACGCTATCAAATAGAGAAATCTCAATATTTGTAATAAGAGGATATGGCAAACCAGCACCTCCGTTATAAAGCGCAGTAATTTCCGCAGGAGTTATTACTCTAGACCAAATAGCAAACTCATCTATCTGACCATTAAAATAAACTGAACTTCCTGCAAAGTTGTTCCAGTGAGCACCGATAAAGATTCTTGTCCATGCTTGGAAATCAAACGGTTGGCTTCCATGCTGTTGAGGAGTACCAGAGATAACGCCGTCATAATATACGTCTATAGTTCCCTGACCTCCTGAGTTATACATTCTGTAAACAAGGTGATGCCAGTTGCCATCATTATTGCTAGCCGTTGTGAAAGTCGGCTCCATGCTGTATTCAGTACCCGGGTTCCATCTAATACCAAGGGTAACTGAGCCTGATTGTGCTCTTCCTGTTATGTCGTTTCTTGTTCCGTTTGAAGTAACCCCAAGACCAAAGAAGCCTCCTGCGTTAAATGTCCCACTACCTTTAAACCACAATGAAATTGTTATTGTTTCATTGTCAGTTATAGAGAAGGAAGTATTCTCCAATCGCTCTGAACTGGCAGACGCAAAAGAAGCTGAACTATTAATTTTACCTGTAGTAGAAGTAACAGTGTTTATGTCAGTCAGCGTAAAAGAAGAGTGAGAGTCAGCACGACTTCCGCTTGCTTCATCCATTTTCCAATATGCAACTAAGCTATCTGTTAAAGCCATATTATGAAGTTAATTTTACGCCCCACACAGCTCCTTTAGTTAAATCATCTGCGCTATTCAATGAGATTGTCACAGGATAGTGAACGTCCAATCTGATATATTCAGAAATGAAAATAGTTTCCTGCGGATACCCAACTGATTCAGTAATGGTAATTGCTTCTGTAACGCTAATTGTTTTAGAAGCGCCGGCAGTAGGAAGCTCAGCTTGCATAATTTGCACATATCCGTCCAAGCTTTCTCCGCACCAGAATGTTATAAAGTGACTTGCATCAACCATCATTCCCGTCGGGTATTCTCCGTTTTGAGTGTCATAGCTTAATGAAGAACTGTGCATTTTTGTTATCATCCAGTTTGTCGTATTGACCTGAATGGTCTGTACAAACCCCGTAGTTCCTGCAACATTCTCCCAAAAAGCGGCAAAGTGATTTGAGTCTATTTGGATAGCACCAAAGTTGCTAAAAAGGCCGGGGGTGTCCTCATCAATTTCAAATCGAACACCAATAGGAGTAATTACCCATGTAGTAGTATTCACCACAAAAATCTCAGCAAAAAATCTAGTTCCTCCTACGTTTGCCGTGTTGTGCCAGAAGTTAATTACATGAGTTGCATCTATTTGAAATGCTTTGTTTGCACGAGCATCCTGCTCATCATATTCAAATGGAGCGGCGGCTGTAGTGATAGCCCATGTTGTAGTGTTGATTGTAAATACCTGAGCAAAGCCGTCAGTACCCACTCCTTGCCAAAAATTAATAACATGGTTTGTGTCAATTTTTACTACAGAGTTTCGAGTCGCATCCTGTGTATCAAATTCCAAAGCGGCCGCTGAAGTAGTAACAGCAAATGTTGTTGTGTTGACGGTAAACATCTGACAAAAACCGTCACCGTTTGGTCCAGTCCAGAAATCAATAAAGTGGTTTGTATCTATCTGTGTTGCAGAGTTAAAAGTGTTATCAGCAATATCAAATTCAAGACGAGCTGAAGAAGTAGTCACTACCCATGTTGTAGTGTTAACGGTAAAGACCTGAACGAATCCGTCAGCGGCAACGCCAGAGTAAAAACCAATGAAGTGGTTGGTATCAATCTTCACTAAGCTGTTGTAAGAAGCATCTTGCGTATCATGTTCAAGACGAGCGGCTGATGTTGTTACCGCCCAAGTAGTTGTATTCACCGTAAATACCTGAATATATCCGTCACCAGATTCACCTCCCCACATATTAATAAAGTGGTTGGTATCCACCTTAGCGCAACTATTGTACTGCCCGAACTGTGTGTCAAATTCAAGACGGGCGGCTGATGTTGTAATTTGCCATTCTGCCATATTTTTATCCGATTATTTTGGGTCCCCAAATGATGTCATCGTCCTTCGGAACGTCCATGTCTCTCAGCGTTGCAACAGAGTTTGCTCTTTCAATTGTCATAGAGCCTGATGAGCCTCCTGTAGTTAGAAGATAGTTGAATCTCTGGTCTGCGTTAACTACTTGTGTATTCACGGCATCTTGGAACCATCCTGTAGTTGAAGCAGGAATGCTCACCGAGATACTTCCTGTAGCTCCATTCACCCGACCCACAAGCGTTGATGTACCGTTAACTGAATTTGGACTGATAACACATTGTGTTAACGCAACAGTCATACTCTCTCCGTAGTAGTAAGAGTTAACTGATTCATTAGTGCTTCCTCCTCCGTTTGCAGGAGAGAAATAAGTGTTCGTACCAAAGTTTATAGGCGCATCAGGACCCGCATGCATAAAGAATCTTCCGTCACTTGGAATGTAGTCACTCATAAACGTGACTTCCAATTCCTCTCCGTCCCTTCCTGTTGGATACATAGCAAAGCCAATAGTGTCTGCGGCTGAAATAGTTTGAGTATCGTTTAGGTTCGTAAATACGCCCGTAGTATTTGCAGGAATAAGTATCTTAATTGAACCGTTGCTTCCGTTTCTAATAGTGTTAAACACCGTGATTCCGTCAAGGTCGTTAAATGTAATAACCAATCGAATATTTCTAAGCACTCCTGCAATTGGCATCTTTGATTCAGCAAGGAAGCTTGAAGAACCAGAAGATGAATAACCGCCTAAGTTAGCAAGGTCATAAAGGGTGGAGTTATTTGCGGATAGCGTCCATACGCCGTTTATAAGCGTTGTAGCCGCTTCTGCAAGCGTTTCATACAACTTAACGGTAGAAATATTGTCAAGCATAACTGAAGTACCTCCTGCTCCTGCAATAATTTCGTAATACCCCGTGTCTTCCTTTTCGTATACTTCTGTTCCGGTAAACGAAAACTTGCCTGTAGTACTTGCAGGAATAGAAACTGAAAAATTACCGTACACACCATTCTTTACGTTCTTGATTGATGATGAAGCAAGCACATTGTTCTGCCAAACGGTAAAGTGCAACGCAACAATTCTGAATTTAGCGCAAGCAAGTGTTCTTGCAGGAGTTGTATTTGAGAATGAGAACACATGACAGCCTAAAGGAGCATACGAAGTTGCACCCGCTGTATTCGCTGATGTTCCTACTCCTAAAGCTGTTAGTGTTCTATATTTCATGCGTTTTTTATATCAGTTCCTTTAGCATCTCCTTCCTTCACCGACTTCAATTCATGGATTCTCTCCTTGTCTTTAGAATCTAATTTTGAATCAATAGCAGAAAGCTCCTGTGCTGTTGCCCCGGGTATTTCGTAGCTCAATTTTCTATCGGCAGTAAATGAAAACTTAACGTCCTTAATGAATTTCATATCTCCGCCGGCTACAGCATCAGCAATTTCTTTCATCACTCGATTCTTTAGCTGATTCTCACCAAGCACTGTTTCAAAAATTGTTCCTGCACCTAAATTCTCATGTGCTTTGCACTTAGAATAAATATTTTTAATGATGTGCTGTCTGCTTTCAACAGGAACAGAATCGTCCCATTCATATTCAAGGAAGCACTCGCACGTATCTGGTTTCCATTGTGTTGTTCTTAACATATATTTTAATTATTCCATTGAACTACTCTGTAGCCACTAATATGATGAGGTCTTATTCGTTCATCAAGCCAAACCTCAAA
This sequence comes from Geoglossum glabrum, assembly GCA_021527465.2. Classification (NCBI taxonomy): domain Eukaryota; kingdom Fungi; phylum Ascomycota; class Geoglossomycetes; order Geoglossales; family Geoglossaceae; genus Geoglossum; species Geoglossum glabrum. Next base: position 37,523 of record JAJDFE020000136.1, read on the forward strand.
GCCTAAATCAACTGCACGTTCGCAAAATTCACAGTCCTCGCTCATTGTTCTTCGGTCATATACCACTCCGTTAATTTCTGTTTTATCGAAGTGCAAATCACCAAACTCAAACATTGTTTCTCCGTACTTCTTATACATCGCCTTCAGCACTTCAACTTTTATAAGCATGCATCCTGTTCCTCCTGCATCTATTTTGTGCAACGGCCCCTTATCCTTAAAGACCTCTATAGGGCTATACAATCGCAAGTCAATCTCTTGGTCATTAAGCGTTACCTTATGGCTCTTTGCATAAAATGAGCAAAGGTCATGCTTGCCGTTTCCGTTAGGATTGCGAGAAAGAATCGGAGCAACCACTATGTCCTTATCGTCTTGAAGCATAAGCTCCAAAGTATCTTCAGGAATAGGATTATCGTCATCAACAAATAAAAGATGTGAAGCTCCGTTTTTAATGGCTTGCAATGCCATATAGTTACGCACCTTATCAACTCTCTGCCTCTCAACAATCATGAATGCACAAGGGCATGGCTTATGCAATTGAAGTAATGACTGCACCATTGTCGCCGGTACTTGTCCGCTTCCATTGGGCATTCCGATTAATACAATTTTATTATCTTTCATACTTTATTTTTAAATACAAAAACCACTACACACAAAATGCAGTGGCCTTTGCTAGTGAAGTAAATGGACTGTACGCAGGAGCATTCGGGAAGTATCTAACACCTTCGAATAACTCCTTCACATACACAAAGCCCTGCTCTACAATTTCAGCAAACACATTTTCCGCCAACATTTTCTTCTGCTTGTACGAATCATCAACACGCACGTTATCAAAAACGCAAATGTAAAGTGTATCGTTAAACATTCCTGAATGTGCTGGCATATTACGTGTCTTTCTCTATCATATTACCATAGTACTTTTGGTCGTCAGGTTTATAATCCCCTTTCAAGTAATCCATTTCTTTCTGAGTAGGGTCTTGCTGTGGAGGGGTTAAATGCAGAGGAGGATTCTCCTCTCCGTTCTTTCGTGCGATACAAAGAGGACACCAATCATAGTTGGTGTCGTGCTTTCTGTTAAGGTGTTCATCCTTCCAGTCCTCTTTGCTTAGTTCCATAGTAGTGGATTAACTGATAGCTTCAGTATGCTCCACATCTTCAGATACATTAATCTCTAAGTCGCCTCCTTTACTTTCCTTTTCTTCGTCCTTGTTTTCCATATTCAGATTCCTTAACGGGTAAGTATTCCTCTGGTATTTGTAATGGGAACATTCGTCCTTGCTGGTCAATATGACGCACAAATATCTCAGTGTCAACTAGGAATGGGTACTTCATCTTCTGCAATTCAGGCCATCCGCACTTTTCCAATAGCTTTTCGTCAATGATTCGAGAGCACCATGCGAGGTCTGTAGTACCAACTTTAGCGGCCATTCCTCCCTTCTCTGGGTCATACCATATACGGTTTGGCTGTTCGAATACTCTACGTGTGAGAGTATTTCCAACGTAATATTCAGGTGAATTCTTCCAAGCTTCCTTAATAAGTGAAGCATGTTCAAGTCTGCAACCAAATGGAATACCGTCTACACGCACTTTATCGCCTAACTTCCAGTCACCATAGTATGAATTGCCTCGTCCTCGATACAAAATCGGCTCAGGAGGCTGTGCCTTAGTGAAGTAAAGACCTGAAACAACCGGCTCTTTACGTGAGTTAATATACTGCCCAAATCGAACAAATAAGTCCTCTGGGATAACGTTGTCATGCTCAATATAGATAACCCATTCGTAGTTATCCTCAACAACCTTCTTAGCCATAAGGTTTTGAGCGTCTGCAAGCTGATATTCAACCGGCACATACGGGCTTAGAAACTGTTGCATTTGGACATTAGACCAGTTTGTAGGAATAATCTGCCCATAACGTGCATTAACCCATTCAATACGCACTACGCCCGTTGTAGGCGTAAATATAAGCACTCTGTTGTTCCATTCACTTGCTTGGTCATTCTTATCAATGCCACGAATCTCATCAGTTGCCATTTTCATTGTAGGTGATGATTTAATTTTCTTGCTCATACGTTTTGTCAATTACACGTTTTTCTAAAATGGCTTCCAAGTGACCTCCTAAGTTCCAATAGCAAGATACAATCTTCCATGGCTTAGGCTTATATATATGCCACAATCCGCTTCTGTCTACAGGGTCAAAGTACGCAAGTGTAGCCTCTGAAATTGGATTGATGTGCGTTGGGTCTTGCCAGTAACCCGGGCTTCCTGCATAAGGAACAACGAATGCAAAACGTCCTCCGTCCTGCAATACTCGCCATACCTCATCCATAAACGTCATAAATGTACCAAAGATTTCATAGTTTCCTATGTACTCTCTGATTTCAGCTTCAGTTAAGACTCCTTTTGCTTGAAGGAGTTTAATGAGGGCGACCAACTTAGGGTCTGCATTGCCCGGGTTTATATGTTCAAGCACATGTGACGCAACAGCAAGAGATACTGTCTTGTCTGGTAATGGCCAAGGGAACTGTTCAAGATTGTGAACAATATCTACCCCGGGTAAAGCTCTGACATCCATTCCTGCGAAGTCTGCCCCTGCCTTATTAGCTCCACAACCAATGTCTAGCTTGATGCCTAAGTTCTTCTCTTTTAGAAGCTTAGCAATAGTGAGCTTTCTTTTGTTTTCTATCTTCTCTTTTACAATTGCTTTACCTTTCTTCAATACTTTTTTTGTTGCCATATACTTTTATGAGAATCTAATTTGATATGTTACGTTAACGTTTTGGTTTGTAGCGAGTGAGCTAGAAGCGTATGTATTACCCGCAAACAATGTTCCTCCTGAAGTTGTAGAAGTTTCAAACAATCCTACGTTTGAAATGTTTACAGATGCAGTAACGAATGAATCTACTGAGTTGAAAGCGGCAGTAAACTGACCAGTCTTTGAAGATACAATAGATGTTGAAACTGACTTTCGTGAGTTTGTAGCATGCGTAATTTCCCCCTGTAGTGAAGTATCAGCCGCACCCGGAGCTGTTCCAGTACCAAGAGCCATGTGCGTTACCGCCTTTGCTCCTGAGTTACCAATTAAACCGTCAACAAGATAGTCTTGGATTCCAAGGTTTGTTACTTGGTTCTCCTTCCATCCTGAATCACCAACGATTTTTGATTTGCCTCCCTCATCCTCTAGGATGTTTATTCGGAAGAATCCTCTTAGTCTTTTTTGTTCAATCATATTGAGTCTAGTAATTTCTTATAAGTTACCGCTTCGTAACATCATTCTACCTCAGTAAGTGTAATCAAGTAACTATGATTAGTGGGTATCTCTGTTTAACCGTTTCCGAGAAGGAGCTGTACCAAAAGCGCGAGTCCTTCCTAGCTCTGATTTTATCATATAATCATTGCCTTCTGTGCGCCTTGCTGTGCCATTCTCCACAAGTCCAAACGCAACATTATTGCTGACGGAGATTATCTCTCCTGCGTTTTGCCCTTGATATGGTTTTAAAAGAAATACTTTTATCATAACTGTCTGATTACACCAACTGAAGTTGGAGCCAATTACGGCTCCAAATCAGTAAGTGTGTGAGCATTAAGGAATTGAAACCAAAGCTCGTACCGCTTGTCCTAGGACAACGTTTCCAGCAATACGTGACACAACACGGATAGCTGTCTGGTCTTTGGTGAACGCTGTTTCAGTATCTTGAGACACCTTAACAGTCATTCTTTGTCTATCTCCAAGCCAGTAAGCCTTTTTCAAATCACCGAAGTAGATTTGTGACTCTGGTAGCTCGTTTGACTCAATAACTGGATAACCCATGAATGTAGATGGTTGCCCAACTGCAACTGGCTCTGCCCAGTAATATCGTCCGTTAGCATCCTTCAACTTACGAAGTTCTCTCATGTTAGTTCTATGTGTGTAGAACTTAGCCTTTCCATGATACTTAGATGGAAGGTCGTACATAAGATTAATAAGGTCATCGAAGTCCAAGTTGCCTGAGCAAGCTCGTGTTCCGATAGTTGAGTGTCCAACAATACCAGTAGGTTCTGTTGACGCATTACCTCTCCAGATAACACGGTCTTCCTCCTCTCCAATAACTTCAGAGAATAGTCCAATAATGAAGTTCACGATGTCAACTTCAGTAGAGTCGTCAATCAATTCGTCAGAAGCATATAGAATTGCGGCCATTTTCTTTACAGTCAATGTCACATTTCCAAAGTGCGCTGTTGTCGTTGATTTAACGGCATTTTCCTCAGTCCACGTTACAGTTGGTCTTGATGCTAGAGTTGGAATTTGCATCACATCTCTTCGCATAGGAATAATTGTAACTTCACCTCTCATGTGAGGAGTTTCAGCGATGTCTCGGATAATCTCTGCTCTGAACTCGTCAGGGAAAAGATAACCTCCGTCAGCCGCATTACCCTCAGAAAGAGCCTTCAATACAGCAGTGTCGTTTTGAAGCATACCTTGGAAGAATCCAATAATCTTCTCACGAGCTGTCATCTCAGATACATCCTTCTTCATCAATGTTTCAAGATTGATGAGTGCCTTCTTCTTTGGAGAAGTCTTTGGAGCCTCCTTTTCAGCGAGAATCTTATCAAGCTTCTCAGAGATATCGCCAAGACCAAGCTTAGCAAAAATCTTCTCAGTAGCCGCATCAACAGCCGCTTCAACGTCAGCATCCTCAGTCTCCTCTTCAGTTTCCTCCTCCACCTCTTCCTCAGTTGCCTCTACAGTTTCACTGTCAACTTCCTTTAATTCATACTGCTTTCCGTCAATAATAACTTTCTTGTTCATAATAATATTAATTAACTACCTGTAATAATTGACCGCAACCGTATACAACTGAGTATTTCTTTGCGGGTACCGACCCCCTTGGTTCATGTAACGACCGAGTAGTTTCTGCTACAGTCGTCTACCAATTCAATGTGAGAAGCGCGAACGTTCTTAGTTTCCTTTCTTGGCTTCGTGCAATCCTTCGTTCGCCGCTTTTGCAATCTTCTGCAAAGTAAGGAGCGTAATGTCCTTCTTTGTGAACTTCTTGCTTACAGTTTTAATTACATTATTTTTAGCTTTCTTTTCGGGAACGTAGTCCTTCATGCCAGCAACACCGTCTTCTTCCGTATCTTGGATTTCCGCCACCTTCAGCACTTCATCAATTGCGTCCCTTGCTTCTTCAAGCTTCTTCTTATTCTTCTTGCTGATTATGCGTCCTTCCTTAACCTCGATTGTATCAAACGACTTGGTGTTTCGTCTAATAGTTTGTATCAGTTCTTTCTGTTCTTTAATCTTTTGCAAGCTTTTAACGAGTGCATCAATTAATGAGAGTTCTTCATCTTCAGCAATGATGATTGCGTAATCAACTAACTCCTTCATATACGCACCAGAGAATCCGTCTGTTTCAGCAAGCACCTCTTTCATTTTAACCTCATCCAAATCTGCCCCTAACCATTGCACAAGCATCTCCTTTCGAACTGCCTCATTAGGCAAATCGAACATAAGAATTTCGTGGAATCTGCCCGGTCTATCAAGCAAAGCGTCAGGCATCCTCTCTGGCTCATTTGAAGTTAACACAGTAAGTAAGCCCTTATTTTCCTGTACACCGTCCATTTCAGTCTTCAACAAGTCTGTTGCTCCGTCATAAAGCCAGTTGTCAATATCCTCAATAAAGAGAATAGAAGGACCCGTTTTTCGTGCCAAATCGAACGCAAGTTTCAATGCCCAAGTAGCACCGATTCTGTACATGTCTTTAGCTGAAACCCAGATGAAAGTAGAGTCGCTACCGTCAAGCATAATCTTTCCAGTCATGGTCTTTCCTGTGCCCGGAGGACCCACAAACAATAATCCTCGACTCTTAGAGTCCTTTTCAGACACTTTATCCAAGTTTCGTTGGACAACATCTTTGATACCCTTGTCAAGTACTACGTCATTCCATGTCTTGTTAGTTGCAGGAATAAACTCTCCGCTAAGAGCAAACTTTTCACCCTTTAGGAAGTTATTTTCTTCTGCCCACTTGTGCGCCTTAGCTAACAAGTCCTTGTTCCATTCTCGGTTGTCGTTATCAGTAATGATAGACATTTGTACACCGCTCCATCCAACGTCATATTTAATAGCTACGCGATTCTTCCCCGCTACTTTAAAGAATTGTATTCCTTCAAGTAAGAACTCTGAACTCTTAGTTGAGTTCAGTTGAATAACCTCGTATAGAGGAGGATATTCCATATCTCCATACCAGTTTCGAGTATCAGCAAGTTCGAAGTCCTTTGTAATTTCCTTAAATGCAGAAAGATAAGTTCCTGTTAACGGACTTGGAATTCCATAGTTGTTAACGAACAGTGTCTTTACTTCACAGTCAAAGAACTTTGTAAATATTTCATTACTAAAGCTCATTCGAACATTATCAATAGACTCAACATCAAATTGCTTATTGAAGATTGCAGGAAGTTGCTTGTTCCATCGCTCTACAACCTCATGCTCTGCGCCTTTCTTATTAGGCTTCTTCTTTGGCATAGCGTCTTGCTCAACAGCTTCATCACCCGACTCAACATTAAGAGAATGTGTGTGTCCATCCGCTTCCTGCACAACAAAATCAACGATTTCATGTGAATGTCCCTCTACTTCGTTAGTGCTACCGTCGCCTGAATCAGCATCAAATGAAGCTTCGTGTGTATGACCGTCTGTTTCTCCTGTAGTGACAGTAGATAGGTCTTTCTCAGCGACTTCTTCAACTTCCTTAGCTTCACCCGCAACCATCCAGCTCTTAATTTCTTCTTCAAGCTCTGACTCTGGCATTTCAAAGCTCTTCATCAATGCAAACGCATTGGCAGGCACAGCAACAGCAGACACTTCAAGCAACTCATTGAGTGTTCCGCCTTCCTGTCCTTTTGTTTGTGCTGTTCCGGGTATGAAACCAACGCTCCACGCCTTCAAAAAGCCCTGTTCGTACATTGCCTTTATCTGCTTTGCAAGTGGAGTAATCTCATGGAATACAGGGTCAAACAAAAGCTTGTTATCTTCAACACGCAAGTTCTCAGCCTTTCCAATTGTGTACTGTGGACGATAGTCATGCCCTGCTTGTAGCACAGGGTTAAGAAGAAACGTTTTAACGTCCCAGTTCTTCACTAGTAAAATATCACCGCCTCTGTCCTTGTCTTCAGTGGAAGCAATGGCAGTTAGTTTGCCATCCTTCATCATTGTTGTTGCCTGTATTTCGTGTTTCATATCCCTATGCCAGTTATATATTTGTAATGTTACGGTCTGAGTTACTTATGTCAATTACACTTTTCTAACAATTTTCTGTGAAAAGAAAATAGGAACAATATCACATTCGCAATGCGGATGTAGGGGAGGAGCTGGAATGTCCTCATAGTCTAATACTCGTGAGCTTCCGTCCGCTAGCGTCATTGTATCACCTTTCTTAGCGAAATCTGCTCCGAGGTCAGTGACTACTCCCTTGAATTGAGAGCAGTACTCGCATGCAGTTGGACTTGTTACCCACATCTTTCCTTCAACCAGTCCTGAATCCTTGAACGCCTGTTCAGACGCTCGTGTGTTGTATCGAGCTGTTTCAGTTCGTGCAATACGTTCTGCTTTACTTTGTTCAGACTCGTCAAAGTATGCTGACAATCGGTGTGACAACTCTGTTACTGACTCTCCCTCCTTAAGAGAGAATTCAATCTGTGCTTTAATTTCTTCGTTGGTAGTATCAACTACAGAAAGAGCAAACTTACGTGCTTCAAACTCCAATTGTTTTTCAATTTCCGCAGTAATTTCCATTTCTGCATCAAGCTCCAATAGCTTGTATGCTTCGTCACCCGATTCCTTAAAGAGTTCAGTAAGGATAGGCAAAGAAATGGTTACTATTTTCTGCGCTTCCTTCTTGCTGTTTAGCTTTACCTTATCGTAATAGAATTCTGCATCGTGTGAAGACTCCTCAGCCTTTGTAGACTTAGTAAGCTTTGCAAGTGTTGCTTTCTTTTCAGCTTTGATTATTTTAATCATTGCTTTCTCCATTTCTGGAAGGAACTTATTGAAGACAGCGTTCTTGATTGTCCAATATTCTTTGATTTCAGTTTCAGTTAACACACGCTGTAGGAGTCCGTCCTTATGCTTAACTTTAGGAGCTTTCTTTTGCTTAGCAATTTCTCCGATAAGAGTTTCTCGAATCAAACGCTTTGTACGCAACTCAGTTTCCTTTCTCTTAAAGTACTTTTTGCCACGAACCTTAGTTGCAATAATTCTTGTGCGATTAACTCGCTTGCTTTTAGCACCCTCAACTTTAACCGGCTGTGTTTGTCTCTGTCCGATTTGCTCAGGAGTTTCCTTTCCGCTTGGAAGATACAAAACGTCACCTCCTTCAATAGCTTCAAGTCCCTGTTCCTCACGCACTTCGTTAATAGTCATCCAGCCATTAGTTAATCCTGAATCGTATCGCTTTACTTTTTCCTCCATGTCAGTTGGCACTGGACTATCAAAATCCAAGAACATATTTTCCGTACCCGGAAACGCAGGAAGCAAGAACTCATTAAGCTGTTGTATCAAACGTTCCATCTTTGGCTTAATAGTGTACTTAGCAAATACATATTCCGCAGTCTTTGCAGACGCATAGTTAACTCCTTCAGTTTGAGATACGATAACTTTTGGAACACGGAAAATACCGAGAATTTTGTCTCGGCTAAATCGCTGTTGCTCTAGGAAGTCCATATCCTTTTGGTTCAAGCCGGACTTTTCAAATTTCATTTCACCAAACAAAAGCATTGTCTTGTGTGCGTTTTCCTGTCCTTTATATGTTTTATCAAAAGATGTTTTAAGCTTATCCTTTTGCTCAGGAGTCATGTTAGGAGTATTGACGGTAATAACAGAATCGGGACGAGCAGAGTTTGCATAGAAATCACGATTCCATCTCTCAGAATAATTATCAATATCAACAGTAACAGCCGCTTGTTCAAGCGTTCCGATACCTCTATATGGCTTAGAAGGATTAGGGTACTTCAAGAAAAGCACTTCATCGTTTTCTAGCTTTAGCTTCTGTCCTCCTCCGAGGTCATACTCATATCCTTCAATCATTTTGCTTTGACCAATAAGCGGTCGAATACGGTCTGGTCGCAAAAAGTAAATGCTTGTAATTCCTTTGCCGTCACGCTCTAAGAACCAAGGAGCTTCACCCGTAAGTTCCAAATAAGATTGTGTAAGAGAGAAGTGGTCGAACTTTGTAGTGAATGAGTTTACCTTAAATAGCAAATCCAAAATAGGGTGTTCAGTTACCTCCTCGGTAGAGTCACCTTCAATCTTATACAGCTTAATATCAATGCTTGCAATTGAATCAGAAATAGACGTAACACACGCACCTACCCAGCCTCTCATTTCTTCAAGGTACTCTGTACGCTTTTTTTCAGACGTACCTCCATAGCCAACAGCCTGAGCTTCGTAGCCCGTTGGAATTATCTTTCCTGCCGCATTACCTGACGCTGGTGATACTTTTCCTCTCCCTGAAAGAGCATCAGTAAGTTGTTGTATTAAGCCCATAGAGTAAGTAGTTAATAATAATCATTATAACAATGAAAAGAGAACAAAGTAAAACTATAATGATGCGAGAATCTTTTTATATTCCTCAACAGACAAATTCACATCCCACTTTTCTTTGACCTCCTTGTATTTTTCCACTTGCTCTTTACGTCTTTCTTCTTCGCTGATGAACCGTTTAAGAGAATCTAAGTCATTTGCCACCGGCATACCCAACGCCCATGACATAATCGTTTTATTGTTTGATTTATACTTCCACTTTCCCTTAGTGCTTTGCGGATTCACGACGATATCCCCGTCTAAGATGTCATTATAGATTGTATTCCATGAGAATGGTATATTCCGAACCTGTATTGAGTCTGTATAACCTATGCCCGGGTTAAAACCTCCGTCAGAAATCACCATCAAATTGAGTTTTAAACGCTTTAGAGTCGGCACAACCACCTTCAACATGTCGAAATTGCTTGAATAACCGTACCAAACCACCCATTCTGCATCACCTTTATGGTATTTTTTCTTGGTTATTTCGTCCAAATTGATTCTATCAGGCACACAATACACAGGTTTGTCAGTAAACTTGCGAATTTGCTCTGCTAAAGGTTCTGTTGACGTTGTTACCGCATCACATTCAGTAATCATCTCCATTGTGCGATAACCCCAGTGCAAAAAGTCAGGGTCACAAAGGTCAAAAATCTTTTTCCCCTTAAATGCCTTAGCGTGTTCAACAAAATACGCCTTTTGGTATATAACAGCATCGTATTTTGCACCCTGCACAAACTTTTCTGCTTCTGGCCATTTGTCAATGAGCCATTGACCACGAATTCTAGAAGAACCCAGATTCTTTTGTCCTCGATACTGCTCAAAAGTTAAAATTCCTACTCTCATACGCTTTCAATTATGTCTTTACCAGTAATATCCTTAATAACGTCTGACCAGTCTTTATGGAATCTGTCAAGAGTAAACACTTTCTCTGCGGTTTCTCGTCCTTTCTGACCAATCTCCAATGCTTTCTTATAATCGAATAGCAATGTTTCAATGACCTCTGCAATAACATTCGGATTTCGAGGAACAATAATTCCGTTTTCTCCATCAACAATAAATTCTTCAGCGTCCTGTCCTCCTGTAGTAAGCACACAGCAACCGCTGAACATAGCTTCAGTTCGAGAACGTGGCATCGGACTCTCTTTTGTAGGATTAAAATACAAAAGACTTCTTCCTAGGAACGTTCTGTACTCTTCCCAGTTCTTAAATGTTGCATCAACAGTAATATGACAATGCTCAATGCCTTTTTCTGCAAGCACTTCCTTAACTCCACGCAACAACATACGGTCGTAGTACTTATCCAAGCCGGCAGGACTAATCATAGTCACAACTCTCGGCTCTTTTGGAAGGTCGTACCACTCTGCTCTGTCCATTCCGTGCCAAATAGTAGTGAATTTACATCCATTATGCTCTGTTCTATCGCCTACCCACTGCTTCTGTGCCGTGTGTGAGTTGAATATTACATAGCTAAAGCCATCAATAATTTCCAAGAAACGATTGAGAAGCACACTGCTCATATTGATTTGGTCTTTGGTAAATCCTAGTTCCTTGTAGTTTTCTTCAGTAATATCGCTCGTAAACGTTTCAGGATAGTACGGAGTGCCGTGCATAATGCACACTTTTGGAATATCAGTAACAATTTTATTCACTTCAGAGAACAAAGAGCCTTTACCCATTTCCATAATGCCTGTTTCAAAACACTGTTGGTCAAGGTGAAGCAATGCAAAGTCATATACGCCTTCTTCATAATGAGGAACCCACTCTCCGTTATATTCTTTGAAGTAATCTCCTCTTGGATAGCCTGAATAACCTCGCCTATGTTGTATAAGCCAGCTCCATTCTGTATTGGGCATGCGAACTAGCTCATATTGATGAGCAATGTGCCATGGATAGTTAAATATTTTTACCTTTTTCATACTTGAATAACATTAAGCTAACTTTCATACTCGTTTCCAACCACTCCAACGTCTTCACATCCCCCAGTATCATTCGATTTAAAATAATCTCTTTTTGATAACCCATTATGCCTTTGCGTACTAGTTTAGTGTGCTTCACACTCATGATTTGCTTTTGGCAATTCTCTAAAATGTTATCTAGACGCTGTTTTGCCTCAATGTGCTTCTCCTTCATACATTTGTAATAGCTTAAATTTGGAATCAACTATGTCTTCCCTTTTCTTCTGCGTCATTCCCGACTTCATCATCGGTACTGCGGTAGCAGTTGAAACATAGCTAAGCTCCCCTCCTTGTAATGAAAAACGTGTACGAATTTCTTGGCTCATTCCTCCGTACCTATCTATTTGTTCACTCATCATACCAAATTTAAAGAACTCTTTTCGAGATATGAAGCTAAAGTTCTCAACAAATGAATTCTTCTTAGAGCCTTTCTCTCCAAAGAACCAAACCTTCTTATTTGCAAAGTGCTTCTGAGCTTCAATAAACATAAAGATAGATTCTTCTGTAGGGCAAAGCCGACTATCACAGAACAATAAGTACCGACCATTAGCCTGTATTGCTCCTGCATTACGTGCATACGCAAGGTTATATCCTTCCTTGCCTGTGAACATAATTCTGTGAGTTGTGTTCCCTTTGTAGGTAAATGCAGTATTAAATGCAGTAAAGTTTTCATTGGTCGCAAGGTCATCAAATATAACAATAGCTTCGATAGCTTTATTATCGTAGATTTGCTTGTCCAATGCCTCTAGAATCTGCACAACCTTATCTGTACGGTCAACAGTTGCAGGAATAATAACGGAAACCAATTCTTCCTTGGAAACCATTGAGTGAATCAAATGACAATACTCCCATGCCATCTTTTCCTGAGTCATATTCTTAACTGTCTGCCATGCATTTTCTCTAAGCCTCTTACGCAAGTCAGCATCAGTCATAAGACGCTGTATGCTTAATTTAAGTGCTTCATAATCGCCAAATGGCGTTACAAGCGCATTGTATTCATCAACAGCAATATCATTTGCAACTCCATTAGGAGTAGTTACCACCGGTACACCGCAAGCCATTGCTTCCAAATACGGCAATGTACCTTCCTCGTAATTATCTTCACTGTTACCCACATAAATAGTCATGTTGTGGTACGCATCTACACGCTCATTATCAGTACAGTCAAAGAAATCAAATTTCAAACTGCTCTTAGGAATAGAATCCCAGTAATCAGCTTTATCGAACTTACCCATTATCTGTAACGGATATCCAAGCTCTTCACATGCTTGTGCAACTTCCTTTAATCCCTTCCATGGCACAATGCGACCCACATATCCAACTGCTAAATCCTTTGGCTCTTTATCGCTGTACGAAAAGAACTTAACATCAATGCCGTGATTGATTGTCTCTACATTATAGAATCCTTTTTCGTTAAGCTTCTCTCGCGCTTTATTTGTATGCGTAACAATCTTATTTATTCCCAATGCATTCCAGTCAGCATGGAATAACGCTTTATCCCGCTGATTGTGATGCACCAAAATAGACTTGTACTGCTTTAGTTCTGGCTGTGCGTTTATCAATTGCTCACAGCTTCTAAAGTATTCGTACACGATAATATCAGGATTGAATTCATTTACTTCCTGCATAAAAGATTCAGCCTCCTGCAATGCATCTCTTGGGTGTACAGGACGCACACGACAATTAAACTGAGGCAAATTCTTTACCTTAGCATCTACCAAGTGACCGATAGCCCAATCACTTACATCTGGTACAAACAATACTTTAATCATACTTTTGTGTGAGCTATGGCCTCACTGCCTTTTTGTTTTGATAATCGTTCTTGCGCTTCCTCTACAGTCATAGGTACTACCAGCTTTCCTTTTTCAAAAAATGAACTCTTTAAGCGAGTAGTACATAATCGTGAACATGTTTGATACCCGGGTCGAGTCTTATTACCGCAGTAATCAAACAATGCACATGGTCTGTCGTGTCGAGGAGCTTTTTGGTGAAAGACCACAACTCTTTCGTCTTCAATCGGCAATGACTCTTCAACCTTTACGCTAATTTCCTGCTCCTGTGTAGGGTGATACCTAAGCATGTCTATAGGTTTCTCAACTCTGAGCAAATCCAACATTGCTTCAGGTACTTCCTTTCTGTATCGAGGTAATGGAACATTCACACCTCCTGTACAAAAGTTGCATTCTCCTCCTTCCCAATATGCGGTATGACAATCATTGCATCTTCGGACACGACTAATCTGATTCTTTAATTCTTCATCAGATAGCTGTGACGAAAATATCGGAACCATAATTAGTGTGGCTTAGGGTTCAATTCCCTCATTTTGTCATTAGTCTTTAATACTTCTTGCAATAAGCTTGGCTCATACCCTGCCTTCTTAGATAATGCAACAATACCGTTTACATCTTTAGGGAAGCACTTGCCTGCAAATCCTCTGCTCTCTGGAAATACCGCTGTATGCATACGCTCTGCTCGTCCATCAAGAAGCCAAAGCTCTCTAAGCTCGTTATAGTCAACTCCTAACGCTTGCGCTATGCTTGCAAACTCATTGCAGAATGTAACCTTAGTTGCACCCCATCCGTTAACCATGTATTTAACAAGCTCCGCTGTCTTAGCATCTGTTTGCATATACTTTGGTTCGGGTCCTACAACCTTTTGGAAGAACGGAATGATTGCGCTTGTAGCTTTAACGTCACCACCAAAGATATGAAAGTCATGGAACTTCATATCAGTTGCATGCGGATAGTTTTTATCCTTCCACCACTGTGTTACATATCCTCCCTCACCAATATATTCAGGAGAGAATGCTACTTTCAAATCTATCCAGCTTCCAAAATCTCCTGCAACAATTCTGCTCACCGTACCCGGGGGAATCGTGCTCTTAATTAAAATAAGCGGAGCATTTAGCCACGCAAAAGTACTCGCTATGTATGTAAGGTCAACAGCACCGTCTTCCTTACAAGGAGTTGGAACGCACACTACTACTAGGTCACACGCATTAATATCATCATGCTCATCAGTGAAGATAACATTGCCTTCTTGCTGATTCTCATTTGCTTTATATGCAGGGTCAAAAATAGTGACTGCAAAATGGTCTTTAAAGAAGTTTACAATCGCCTTGCCTACATACCCATATCCTACAACGCCAACTTTTTTCATACTATATTCAATTCTTTTTTAATTATTTCAGTAACCTTCTCTCTAAAGTTCGTATCGCCTTTGTAGCCTAAAGCATTCTTTGCCTTAGTGATGTCCGCCCAATTTTGCGTTACATCTGCGAAAGGTAGTTCCATTCTATCAACTTCAACAGTTCCTACAACCTGTGTAAAAGTGTCTAACAAGTCCTGCAAACTAATTATGTCCGTTCCTCCTAAGTGATACACTTGGCATCTGTTCGCTCCCTTAAATTCAAGTGCTCCGTGCTCTGCAAGCTTCACTATTCGCAACACGCCATCAATCAAATCGCCAACGTAGGTATATCCTCGCTTGGTACTGCCATCTCCATAGAACGGTATTTTGCCTTTGTTGCGTATTGCATTAATCCATTTGTAGATAACTTGATTAGGTCGCCCCTGTTCTCCATACACAGTAAATGGACGAACTATAGATGCACTTAGCCCTGAATGACGTACTAAATACTCTCCTGCCATTTTAGAAATGCCATAAATAGAAATAGGCATCATTTGTTCGCTCTCGCTATTAGGTGGATTCTGATTGCCCAACACTGAACTACTGCTAAAGGAAATCAAATGCTTTACCTTGTACTTCTTGCACATGTCTATAATGTTCTGTGTGCCTTCAACATTCGTACTCAGATAGTCTGCACCTTGCTTTTCTCCGTCGCGCACACCCGCTAAAGCGGCAAGATGAATTACTACATCATCAGCTCCAAGCTGTCGCATTTTAATATCAAGGTTGACGGTATCACGAATATCATCAAAGTCCTTCAGGTCGTACCCAATCACTTCGTAGTCTTGCTGTTCTTTAAGAGCTTTAACTAGATGAGTTCCAATGAACCCTTTGTGTCCCGTAATAAATACTTTCATAATTTTTAATGCCAATCCCGATAAATAACGTCTGTTTCCTTAATACTTTGTATAAGCTTAATCTTATCAGTAGTTGTGTAAGCTGGCACTTTATTTGCATGGAACTCAACCCATATCTCAGCGAGGTAGTTAAAGCTTCCGCCTTTCATCATATGCGGTATCACTTCAAACTCTGCACCTTCAATATCCATCTTGCAAATAACATAATCGTCTTCTCGTATATTGCGCTTAATCCATGCGTCAATATCAATTGCATCTACTTCAATAGGAGCTTGGTAATTAACGTCACCGCTTGTTTTATCGCCTAATAGAGTGCTTCCTACGGCCTTCTGTGCAATGTAGAAGCTCATTTTCTTATCCTCAATCCATACTGCATTAGGGTGATACTCAACATCCATCTCTTCGAAATAACTCCTAAACTCTGGGTTCGGTTCAAAACAGTGTATTTCATACTCTTCCCAATCAGCCGTCTGATGATAGAACGTATCAACACTATCTCCGTTATATGCGCCAAAATCTAGGAATATCTTTCTCATACCTTTACTGCACTAATTAGATGCCCTACATGGTCATGACCTTCAAATTCTCTGCTTGGCTTCATTCCCTCTAAGCTATAGAAAGCTTCAGTCAAGTTGTTGTGTTCAGCGGTACGTGCAACGACCTCAACAACCTTGAACCCCGTTCTTTGAAGCATCGCAGTAATACCAGCTTCTGTATAACGTAATTTATCTTCCTGATAAGGATTATGTACTGGATATAGAAAGGCAGTGCTTATAAATAAAGCCCCGTCTTTCTTCAAAAAAGAATTAATATTCTCTAGCGTTTGTATTGGGTCAACAACGTACTCCATTACCTCTAAACAAAAAGCAACATCGAAAAAGAATTGAAAATGCAAGTTCTTATCCAGTTCAATATACTCTCCAGAAATATCTCCAACAATATGCGGTTTAGTGTGTACTTCGTGGGGTTGCTCCAAATCAAGTATGCGATAACCCTCAATAGGAATAGAACTTCCAATCCTTCCTGCTACTGGCTTCTGAGAACCACCAATATCAAGAACTTTAGTTCCAGCACTTACTGAAATGGTTTTTAACCACGCTTCTAGTTGCTGTCGTGTTCTACTGCTCATATTACTTTAAAGGAAGCTTCTTCTTTATCTCCTTAATAATTTCACCGCCTAGCTTCTCTCCAAAATCAGACTTACGCAATACGCTTGTGCAATACAGTCTAAGCATGTCTGATGAACTTCGAATCTTTCTTCCGCCAACGTTAAATACCATCTTGATTCCAAGTCGTTCACACACTTCAGCTTCAGGAATATCCTTCTCGCTCTTCCTATCTCCACCGTTTGCAAAGATAGCTGGCTTAATCTTTTCCAATGCACCGCACACATCAGGCTTTACTGATTCGTGAATATACACTTCATCAACGCAAGCAAATTCCTTAATAATCTCCGCACGTTCTGTTGCGCTCATAAAGTAACCGCCCTTCTTTCGTCTAAGCCAACCGTCGCTGTTAATAATAACTACCAAATAGTTACCAAGCTTCTTAGCTTCCTTAAACATACGCAAATGTCCCAAGTGAATAGGGTCAAATCCTCCTGACACTGCAACTACTTTCTTCTTTCCCTTTCGAATAATAGTTTCAGTTACCGTTGTCTTAGGATTTGTCTTTGCCTTTTCCTTCTTAACGAACTTTCCGCTTTTTGCACTTCGTACTAATTTTGTTTTACCCATGTATCAATGAATTAATTGTTTTATAAGTCTGCGCCGTGTTTGTTACCATAATTGTATCAATAAATCCGAGCATGTCTTCATCATTTCCACCTTTATACAACTGGTCGCCGATATATACACAGTCCTCTGTATTCCACTTCTGCTCTTTTATAAGACGCTCAATGTTCCCCTTCTTACCCCAACCATTGCCGGTATAATCCAAGCATGTTGTTCCTCCTATGCGAACCATTAAAGCAACTGTCTCAAAAGGAAATAAGCGAAGTAACTCTCTGCGTTTATCACCCTTTGGGTCAAAGGCTTTCTTAACGTTCTTTCCTGCATGATGTCCGACTAAGCTGAAAGCAACTTGTGCTCCTCGCTCTTCAACTAAATCTTCATCATGGTTGATATGTAGATGCCGTTTAATAAGCTCTATATGCGCTCTAACAGCGTTTACATGCTGTTTAGCGAGTGCATTCTTCCATCTATGCTTCCACGCTTGCACCGTATGGTTTCCGCTTTGTCCCATAACAAACAAATGCATATCGTCTTCTTTCATAAGGAAAGGAATCTGCTTGTATATCTGGTCTATCGTTGCCCCTGATATAACAGCAAAATCAACATGCCCTAGCGCATGCTTAATCATTGATTCTATTTCCCTTGAAACAAGTGAACGGCTTTCAGTAAGCGTTCCGTCCATGTCACAAAAGATATGCTTATACTTTTTCTGTTCTGCCATAGTCGTCTTCATAACGTTTAATATCATTCTCATCAAACTCTCCAAATGAAACTTCCAATACAACAGCCGGCTCATTTCCGTAACAAGTCATTCTGTGCAACTGCTTTGTGAATATCTTTTTAGTGCCTCCTGTCTGTATCATTTCAATTGAAGGAGTGCATTTCTCTAAACTGTAATCAAAACGTGTTTCAACAATAATAGTTCCAGCGAGCACCGTCCAAAGCTCACTTCTTTTTTCATGTGACTGCAAACTCAAACGCTGATTCGGATTCACAGTAATGAGCTTAATGTTTGAACCATTAACCATTCCTATGTTCTCGTATGCTCCCCACGGCTTCTCAATTCTCTTCATGTTGCTTAACCCAATTACTGCTTTCCAATAAAGAATCGAATGTTCCTGCATCACTCCAAAAGCCTTTCAGTTCAACCATAGTCATGCGCCCCTGTTCTATATAGTGATTGTTAACGTCTGTAATTTCAAGCTCTCCACGCTTAGATGGCTCTAGCGTTTTGATTACCTTAAATACATCACTCGGATATTTGTACAGCCCTGTAATAGCAAATCTGCTTGCAGGGTCTTTTGGCTTCTCGTCAATGCGTATAAGCTTTCCGTCACGTCTAAATGCCGGTACTCCAAAGCGTGTATTATTCTCTACTATCTTTCCAAACACAAAAGCACCGCCTAAAGCGATGTCTTCATTCGTATGCATTACATTCGGTATGCCTGTGTTATCGAAGATGTTGTCACCTAAGATAACCATGCACTCCTCTCCTGCCACAAACTCTTCTGCAAACCCTAACGCTTCAGCAATGCCTCCTGCCTTAGCTTGCACCTTGTAAGTAAGCTTTACTCCGTAGTTCTGTCCGTCCCCTAGCAATTCAGCAAAACGCCCAATATACTCTCCGCCGGTGACAATTAAAATATCCTTAATGCCAAAGGAAAGCAGAGTTTCAAGTGGGAACTCAACCATGGGTCTATTGTATACAGGCAACAAATGTTTGTTTGCCACATTAGTCAACGGTCTGAGCCGTGTTCCTTTTCCTCCTGCAAGTATTACTCCTTTCATATTACTGATTCATGACCGTTTAATAATGTTTATTTCATCAGCGTAATGTGCTTTGACTCTCCGGTAAGTGGGCTATAAAGCTCCAATTCAATTTGAGTGTCCCATTCAAGTCTTCTCACTACGCTATATTCAATACCGTTTTCGACAATTGTATTGCCTTCATAGATTGCTGTTGTCATATCTGTTTTGCTTATTCTAGTAACTTCTACTAGTTATGACGATTATAACAGATATATCTTTCAGCGAGAAGTGCGCTTAAAAGAATAAGTACACAATCCCTGCTCCTACCACAATGCCAACCAATAGTGGAATCCATGGGAACTTTGATGCTGTTTTCTTTGCCATATTATTTCTTGCTATTTAACTCGTTAGTAACGTCCTCCAATGCAACCTTTAGAATCTCCTTGAAAGCTTTAAGCTCTCCTTTAATATCCGTCCTCAATACAAATGATAACTGAACTCCGTCCTTTCCGTATGCGAACGTTTTGTTCGTAACCGCTGTATCTCTTGTGAGTATCCCCTTCTTTGCTTTGTTAACCATATTACTTTTTCTTAATGTACCAAGCTTTCAATCTTGGGAGGTTATCAAGCACAAGCTTAATTTGCCCTTTAGTAATCTTCGCTGTGCCAATGCCGTCATGCAATAGCACAATCAACGCACGTTGCGATAGTTCTGAACTGAGCACTTGCTCCATTCCGTCTGCCACTTGAATAATTGACTTGGCCAATAGTTCAACTGACTCAGGAGTTTCCTCATCCTTTGTAATTTTAATTTGTTTCTTTCCCATATATTATGACCACTGTTTGTTATTGATAGTAAAATCAACCATTTTTCTAAGTCCCTCTTGGAACGACATTTCAGGAACCCAACCCAACTCCTTTAGCTTTGTACCGTCAAGCGCATATCGTCTATCATGCCCGGGTCGTGTCTTGTGGAAGTCAACGAACTTAGGTATCAACGGCTTTCCAATTATGTCTGCAACCTTTTGGCAAACCTCTAGGTTGGTAAGCTCATCGAATCCAATAACGTTATAGCTTTCTCCTGCAACACCCTTCTCCAACAGGAACACAATAGCTTGCGCTGTATTCCATGCATGAATCCAATACCGACTGCCAATTGCTTTTGTTTCATCATCTTCAACCTCAGCAAATATAGGCATTGGAGTACCGTTAAGCACTGCACGTATACAAGCAGGAATAAGCTTTTCTGGATGCTGTCGCTCTCCATAGTTATTCATTGTGTAAGTAGTAACTACTGGCAAGCCATACGTGATATAGAACGCATGTCCCATTGCACACTGTCCGCTCTTGCTTGCACTGTATGGATTGCTTGGACTATGCACATCATTTTCCTTGTGTGCGTATCCTATCTCTGCGGGTCCAAACACTTCATCAGTTGAGAAGTTAATGAACTTGCCTGAATAACCAAATCCTTCCTCACGATACATACCACCCTTTCTTGCCCAGTTAAGAATGTTTGTAGTTCCAACAACGTTGTCCATAGCAAAAAGAACAGGGTCTTCAATTGACCTGTCCACATGCGATGATGCCGCTAAATGAATAACATCATCTACCTTTCCTATTTGCTTAGAAACTTGCTCACTAATCTCCGACTTTAAATCGTGATACACAAACCTAACGCGGTCAGAGTTACCCTTGAAGCTACTTAATTCAGCAATACGATTTAAGTTCCCACTTGTATCCAATCGGTCAAGCATAACAATATCCCAGAGTGTATTCTGGAGAATATAGTCAACTACGTGATGCCCAATGAAGCCCCCTGCTCCTGTAATCAATACTGTTTTCATTGTACTTGTTTCAAATACTTAATAATCAATTTGCCCAATGTTTCTGCATACTCAGTGGTACGCACTGGATTGCCTTTAACTTGATGCGTAAAATACCAAGCTCCTGCATATCCTTTTGTCTGCCAGTTAGCGTCATAGCTGAATGATGTAAAGTCAGCTTTCTCTGAATCAACCATTCGCTGAAGCAAGTAGTCTAACCCTTCGTTTGCATTCTCTACTCCGTAATACGCTGAATCCTGATGACATGAACTAGGGCAACTACCACAACCTCCCATAATGAAATCCCGACAAGGATTCATACACACATGTTTTTCCATACTAGAACGGTTCGTTATTGTTAAGTGCCTTAGCTCCTAATCCATGATGCAGTGCGTCATGGTCTTCAACTTTCATTACACGCAAGTTACTAAGCTTATTGTTTGTACCGTCACCGTCTATGTGATGTACAACCTCATCTTCGTTAAGCTTGCGACGCAACATCTTTTCCATTTTGTACCTATGCACATACTGCATCTTCCCGTCTATGCGTCTGCGAATATGGTTTCTATACGGCGATACAATAGCTTTCTTTTTAAACCATGCTGAATTCTTCTTCACTATCTTGTACTTCAAACCCTTCGGTCGCTTCATGTTCTGGTTTTTGCATGTCTTAGAGCAATACTTTTTCCTCCCGACCTGTGACGGTCTTACATTCTTCACCACAACTCCACAAGGACAAACAATCTCCATGGTACTAAGCCTTACCTCCTTTGCCGATAAAAGGCGCAAGCTTTGCAATATCTTCCAAGTCTTTCTTTACTGATGCTGGAAGGCTTGCAACGGAATCAAGATACACACGAATGCTTGCATCCATATCTGTCAATCGAGTTATTTCTCCGTTAGCCTTTTCAAGGTTATCAATTTCAACAGTAAGCTCAGAGATACGCTCCATGTTTCTTCCGTCCTTAATAACTTGACCCTTAGCAGACTTCACCAAGTTCTTTTGCTCAGTGCTTAGCTCCTTACGCAACTTATCAATGTTTGTGCCTCCTACAACGGTCTTCCAATATTGAAGGTCAATAGCGATAGCCATTAACTGCTCTTTCTTTTTGGTCTTCGTTTCTTCAATAAACTTGTCAACTAGTTCTGACATACTTTCTCTAATACTAATTTATAATCTTGCGCCATATCGTAAATGGAACGAGTAGGTAGCCCAATAAGCTCCTTTGTTCCTCCTACGTCATTAACGCCAACAACCGTACATCCGCAAGCTTGTGCTTCGATTACGGTATTAGGACTAGCATCTGCAAAAGCTGGGAAGAGTAGATATTCACAGCTCCTATAGATGTCACCCAATTGCTTCCTGTCATCAATTACACCAAGATATGAAACGTCTTCGCCTGAGAAGAAATCGAAATTGTATTCAATTACTTCAGGACTAAACCTTCCAACAACCCAAAGCTGTACGTCCTTATTCTTTCTAAACGCTTGGTGAAACAAATAGAAAGCTTCAGCGTATCGCTTGTTATCGTCCCTGTTGTACTGTACGAACAGGTATCGGTCTTTGACCCTTTGCTCAGGAGCAGAGTAGAAACAGTCTGTGTCAACTCCATTTAATACTATCACACTTCTATTAGTTATATCAACACCGTTCTGTTCAAACCACCAGCCCGCATACTCTCTTGCCCATTGGCTTTGAAAGATTATATAGTCGCTTAGCTTAGCGAAATCAATCATACGGCTAAAGGCTGTTCCTCTGTTGCGTGAGTCTTTAGGAATATTATCAACACGGAAAACAACGGGTTTCCCCGCCTTTTTAGCTTCCTGTATCTCGCTCCTGTCTGTCATTGTTGCGCCGGTAATAAGAACCACATCACAGTCCTTCCAACTGCTTACAAACTCAACGTCTTGTGCTCCTTTCTTAAAGTTGTTTAAGAATGTCCAACCTCCTCCTATGTCCTGCTTACTCGTATTTGGAATATAGATACGCATACATCTTCAATAATTAATCCTTTGGTAAATCCTCCAACATGTACTGCACCATTGCTTCAGCCTGTGTTGCATCAAACAGGTTTGTTCCTGTAGGGTCATGCTTCATAGGGAACTCAGTGTGTTCGTTGAATTCGTTTTTAAAACTAATCCCGCCATCAGGTCTAAAGTTCTCAGGCAATCTCCAACCAAGGAAACGATTTACCATGTGCTTGATTTGTTTTTCGGTCATACTGTTTCCTGACTATCCTCACTAATAATTTCCATCGCTCCTCCCATTATCTCCTGATACTTTGCAACTACCGCATTGAGAATAGCATCTCCTGCTTCCTTGTTTATCGGATGATAAATGTTAATAGCATTAATGCCAACCTTCTTATTTGGGTAGGTAACTCTGTATCCTGTCCCGTCCTTCTTTGTGTATAACCCAATACTGCCAATGTACATCTTGCTATCAACAACACAGGAAGCAAGCGCAACCAATCCTTTATTTGGCTTTATGGGAATTATTGTTACTTCACTAATTTCTGTGTTCATATAATTGCTTAAATAATTGTTCCAATTCACCCCAGAGATTATAGTTTTCAACTTCCCAACTATGTCCCCAGATATGGAAGTAGGTGTTATCTCTACTTTTGTTCATTGTAAACTGTTCTAACGCTTTTAGATACCAAGGGGTGTTATCAAGTTCCTTTCTGTTTGGATGCACATGCACTGTTGGATGTATGCGATAGAGGTCTTTTGTTTCCTCTACATTACCCACATGCGTTGTACGTGCGTACTTGAACCCTGCTCTCTTCACCTGTGCAATTGTATTGTCATTGAAGCGACCGCGAGGATAACAAAACCAATCAATCTCTCTGCCGATAGTTTCCTCAATTAAGTCCTTATTGTCCTGAATCTCACAATACGCCTGTTCATCAGTAAGAGCTTTTAAGTCCATCGGATGCGTAACGGTATGCCCTCCAATCTCAAACTGCTCTGCAAGATACATTATCTGATGTTCCTTTAACTGGCAGATAGTAGGAATAAAGAAGATGCCCGGAAGCTTGTACTCCTGCAATAGTGCGGCCATTCTCATATCTAGCGCATCTCCATCGTCCCATGAGGTGAGTATCTTCATACAATTTTCTTAGCTCGTAATACCCAGCCCATGCAGTTCTCTGTTTCCTGTATCTCCTGAATAACCAATCCGTATTCAGCTAAGATGAATCGCAGTCCTTGGTCTGTGAATCGCCAATAGTCCTCAGCACTGTGTACAGGGTAAAGGAATGGTACGGACATATACAGCTCTCCTCCTATGCGTAAGTTGCGAGATATGTTCTCTACAAGCTTCATAGGGTACTTAACGTGTTCCATTACCTCTATGCAGAAAGCTAAGTCATATACCGCACCAAATACAATAGGCTCAGTAACGTCTGCAACCTTGGTCGCATGCACATGGTCTAGCTTGTCTATGCCCATGTATGACGCTGGCTTGCCCTTTAAGTAGTTGATTATCGGCTTTGTACCGCAACCCCAGTCAATAACGTGTAAGTCATCAACGTACACATCACTCATAAATTTTCTAATACTTTCTCTGTGTGCCATATAATTACGCAAAATAAATCTCTGGTTCAGTAATGCTGTTGTGTATAGCCCGTGCAATGTTTGAATAGTTGCCTGCATGGAAGAAGTGGTCAGGACCCGTCTTCACATACTCAGCTTCCATATTGCCGTTCTTTCTTTCAGTTACCACTCTGGTTAAAGATGTCATGTTCTCAATGAACTCTACATTGTCATGGAGTGTGCGTGGCAACTGTACGTCCTGCTTTCTCAGTCTATCAGACCAATTATCTAATGCGAGTGTTCTGCGTGTATTAACTTTCATTTCGTCAGGATGCGCTTGGAACCACTCATCATTCTTAGGCTCTGTAAGCTTGCTGTAGTAACACATATACACACGCCCTTGGAATCGCTTAGCGAACTCTTGGTCTTTGCGTGTCTCAGGCAATGCGTCAATTACGCATACACGAATATTCCACTTGTTCATTAATGCATCAAGTGAATCAAAGTCTTTTACCTTTAAGATGTCTGCAACTCGTCCATCACTGCCCTGAATGATAACGTGCAAAAACAATCCAACGTCAACACCCATAAAGTAAGTAACTTCAGAGTTAACTTCCCCGGG
>JAJDFE020000137.1:0-65377 GCA_021527465.2 Geoglossum glabrum
TTCCCAGGCGATTGCCCCGTGAACTCAAACTGAGCTCAGTTGGGTTAAACCAGCCAACGGAGGAGCCTCTAGTCGTATCTACATGGCGGTGCGTATATACACACGCACACACTATGAATGAATATAACCGACCAAAACCCTTTATTATTATCATTTACTGTCATTTACTATCATTTACTTATCATTTACCATTATTTACCATCATTTACCACCATTTACCATCATTTACCACCATTTCCACCCTTATTACTACTATCATTTATCTATTTTATTTTTCTCTCTAGAACAGCCGGCTTTCAGAATGGGGGGAGGGAAATGGAATGGGAATGGAAAAAAAAATAAAAAAATAAAAAAAATAAAAAATTCGGGAATGAGACTTTTTCTTTCTTTCTTTCGTTCATGAACGATTTTTCTTTTTTTTTTTTTTTTAAAAAAAAGAACCCGTGTCGAATCTTCGTATCTCGCTGGGATTTTAACGTATTCTTTTTCTTTTCTTCTTAAAGGGGGGGGGGGCGTTAACTCTGCTTTCTTTTTCTTTTTTCGGCGTAGATTTGTTTTTTCTAATTTTTTTTTTTTTATGATTAAGGTTGGTTTAGGCCAATTGGGTTGTGTGTGGGTGGGGAGGAAGGGTTCCTTAGGTAAGGGGGAGGGGGGAAACACGGGTATTTTGCTTCTTTTGGTGGATGTGACATTGGCTCGGAGCTTCTTTTTTTTTTTTTTTTTTCTCATGTGGAAAGGGCTTCTGAATTTTCTTTACAGGGGGGGGGCTTGTTTACGGAATACGAGAACCGCGACGTGGAGTTATTTACACAAAGCTTGTAGTATATGATATTGTTCTTGACATTCTATCTATCGCTTTGTCTCGACATTGCCCTGGGGGAGGGGGCAGAGTGTCAGAGTGTTGGTGACAGACCAGCCGTGGGGGGGCGTTCACATGGTGCCTGAAGCCAATGCAGGAACGCGGGAGAGACCTTACTCTACATACTACACTTTGCTTAACGTACCAGTTGCAATTGTAATCGCGACCGGCGCGACTTTGACAATGCTATCCTGCTCTCTGTTCTGCCAATAGAAATTCTCGAGAGAAGAGTCCGTCACTCACCGGCCCACTGCTACTGTCGTACAAATACTACAGCCATCGCCTGGCGCTCCACAGAATGGCCCTCTGGCAATCGGGAGAGACGGCAAAGCAGAGCTTGGGTCTGAAGCGAGATTGGGAGTTGAGGACAGACAGTCAGAAACCCCCCCCATTCTCGAACGAGATGCCTATTTCGGGTGACGGTCTCATTAGCCAGACTGAATCACGATTGCCAGGGCGCTCGTCATCAAATCCCGACCCGACCGAGACCTTTTTTAGAGACATCGGACTAGCTAGGAAACCAAGTGTTGATCACCGACCGACAGCTCACCTATCACCTAAGCAAAGGAGGTATAAGTCCCACCTACCAGCCCGCGATGATTCAGCAGAGGGACGTTGCTTGGAGGTCAATCCATGCCTTTGCGCGCGCAAGAATCAGTGGGATGCAAAATACATGCTCGAGCCACAATGCAGTTGTCGGCGTCAATGCAAAGGCGGAACCCCGATCCCACAGCTTTGAACAGCTAGTTGCAGGGCTAGCCAAGCGACAGGAATGTGCCTGTGAGCCGCTGATAGCAGTCCGCCCTGGTTTGGACAATCTCGAGCAATATACAGAGCACAATATACATATAGTACAAGTACAGCTATGTTGTGCAACGTGCGTAGGTAGGAGGCTATTCCCGGCCCTGACGGAGCGCCTCTTCCGCACTCGGAATAGCAAGAATAAAAACTCCACTGTCTTTGCCGCGATTGGATAGTGCTGGATGGTGCGAGCAAAGGAGCAGCAAAAAAGGATAGAGAGGGATTGGGCAGAGAGAGATTTGATGAGCTTTGCTGCTAGTAGTAGCTAGACTAGCACTGGTACTAGTAAGCTGGGCAGCCAGCCTAGGCGCCGTCAATTTCCGGCGAACCAACAGCAGGGGACGGGACTCGGTCTCACCTCCATGTCAGCGAGACCAGCGACCGTGCCACTCGAGCAGCGGGCAGGCGAAGGGTGGCAAGTACAATACTGTACTGGTACGGGAACTCTGCCTCTGCGCGCTCTGCTCTGTACAGACACAGGCGGACAATACGCTGTACTCTGCAGACTAACGACTGGCTGTCCAGAAAAGAAGCAGCGCGGGACGAAGGGGAGTTGCTGGTGCTCTGCCGTCGTGGGAGAGGCCAGATGCGAGATGAGATGAAAAAGTGGGTCCGTGGCTGTTTTGCACCGCACTAACCCCAACTATCCCCAACGATCGATCATGGCGGGTGTGCAGGACTGTACAATATTGTACAATATTGTACTGTGTGACTGTGTGGACGATGTACAGTACAAGATTGTACCTGGACAAGAGCCCGAAGCCGGTGCGCCACCTGGGGCAGCAACGCGTCGTGGAATGGATGTGCGCGTGTGGGAAATGAGCAGAAGCGTCCCTGGCCGTGGCAACGCTCCCGCCGTGTATAAAGCGTTCCGCTGCTCGCCTGTTTCGTTCTTCCTCCACCCACGCTCACTCTCACTTCACTTCAGCAACACGCGCACCGGTCTTTTCGCCGATTACACTCGTTTCACCCAGAACAATCCAGCCTAGCTGTTCTCGCTCTTTCACCGTCCTTCCAACTCTTCCGCCTTTATCAGCGTAGATTCCTAATACCAGACTCGAAATGCGTTTCTCCGCTGTTGCCGCTGCCGCGCTCTCCCTGGCCGCTGGTGCCTCTGCTGGCTACAGCAACGCCTCGTACGTTACTGAGGTCGTCACTGCCTACACCACCTACTGCCCGGTCCCGACTGTCATCACCCACAACAATGTCACCTACACCGTGACTGAGGTATGTGGATCTTGCCCGTGCAGTTCGAGCTGCCGCGCTTGGTCAGTCGCTGATCCGGCGTGTTAACGCAGGCTACTACCTTGACAATCACCAACTGCCCGTGCACCATCACCAAGCCGGTTACCAGCGTTGCTACCTACACTAGCTGCTCGACCTGGTATGTTCCTTCTGCATTGCCTCATCTGTACTCATACTAACGTCTGCACCAGCACCCACAGCTACGTTCAGCCCGAAGTGCCTGCACCACCCAAGAACGTCACCTACACGGCGACCACTAGTCAAGCTGTTGCCAGCACTGCTTACCCGACCGCTGCTGCCACCTTCACTGGTGCCGCAAACAAGGCTTTCGCAGCCTCTGGTGCTGGTCTTGCTGGCCTCCTCGGTCTCGCTGCTTACATCTTGTAAGTCGCTGGTCGCTGTGGGCTCTTGGGATATTGATGATTGGTGCCTTGTCACGATTTCCTGGCGGTCCTGGGATGTGGGCAATTTCGGTGTGAACGATGACAAGCATTTTCGGTTGGGTATGCATTGCGTGGATGTCTTATCAAGGCTCTAATCATTGCATATGCGACGAAAGCGGTTTACTCCTGAGTTGCGCAAAGTTTGTATTTTGACGGCAGATGATGAGGGAAGTTGTAGTGGACGTGAAAAGAGGGTTGGCTCTAATATCATTATTTGGGTTGTTCATGTTTATAGTTGCTGTCGCAGTCTCCTGCTGTTGAGAAGAGAGGCGATCGGGTCAATAGTCAATATTGCATGTCTATCCTTTTTATGCTAATCATTTTTTTTAATGTCTGCTGGCAATGAACCTTGTCATTTGACTCGCATTTTTTATCATTCGCCGAGAAAATAGTCTCATTTGACATGAGATTCCCAGGGTCTGGGTGGGCACGCTTTTACGCCACGTAATTTAATTCCACGACCGTTTTAATCAAGCCACTCGTATACATATATATATGTATATATAGAAGGGATCGCGGGGAAGGGGCATTTTTTCGATCTTTCATGACCGCTAATAAAATTCCAATAATTTAAAAGGGTAAAAAAAAAAAAAAAAAGAAAAAAAAAAGACATTCCTCCCCCCTTCCCCCCTCGAATCCAAAAGAAAAAAAATTTTCCCTTTTTTTTCATTTTTTTCATTTATCTATAGAATCACATCTATATATTATATATATTATACATATTTTGTCTAATCGATGTATGTGTTGGGGGAAAATAATAACTAGTTGTTAGTTGGGGAGTAACAACAATAATTCGACTCTCGTTTCTGTTTTTTGTGTGGGGGGGGGGGGTTTCCTTTACCCCCCCCCGTTTGTTTGTTTATTTATTTGTTTATTTATTTTGCTTTTTTTTTTCCCCTCCCTATCCCTATTCACTCGCAATGGGGGAGGAATTTTGGAGGAAAAAACGCTCATTTCTGGCGCGGAAGGCGGGGGGATAGGAAAAAAAAAGAATGGTAAAAAAAAGTGGGAAATTTAAAAAAAAATTGATTATTTTGGTTTTGAATTTTGAATTTTAGTTTTAAAAATTTTTTTGTGGTGTGGTGTTCTGCTGATTAAAAAGGGAGACGGGGGGAAAAGCCAAAAGACGTAGTCAACGTGTAACATCTCTTTTGGAAAAAAACAAAAGAGAGAGAGCTGGAAATAGTAGTAATAATATACACATATATACACCTAGGCATACACACTATTCCTCATTATGATACAAAAAAGGGAACAAGAAATCCAATCAGTCCCCCCATCACTTCCCCATCACTTCGTAGAGCAAAAAAAAAGATACTCTGTAAAAGGGACACATAATAAACAAAGGGGCCCGACCCATCCATTGTCCCTGCCCCTCCACCTGTCCTATACCCCGTTTACTTTAAGAACCCCAATAAGGGCAATATACATGACCATGGGAAGAGATAGATCTTTTCTACCCCTCTAATTCGTTAAAAAAAAACTCCGCTCAAAACAAAATGAAGGTATGCTTTTAGAAGGGGAAAGACAGTAAAGAGGGGGTAAAAGCACCCAAATCCGTAACTCCACGCTAAGTCAAAGGATGTAAAATTAAATGGAAAGGTGTACAGGAAATTACTGTTTAGCGATATCTCGGAACTGGATGAACGCTGTGTGTTCTGGTATGAAGGAAAGAAAGAAAAAATGTCTGACCCACATGCGTATCAGAATAAAACACGCCCTCTTCATGTTGAAAATGTGTAATTGCTGGGAAAATGTTGGGCAGTGTGGAAAAAATAAATCTCTGGAAGACGCAACCCAACGCAAACGCCGCGTAGACTCATCAAATTTCTGGATTGGACTGCAATGTACCTCGGTAAAGGAAATTCTGTTTGGAGGTTTAAAGAGCCACTCCGGGAATAGGGCTAATCTGGACAGAACCCATGCTCCGTCTTCTATCATCAATCGACATAGATTCCCTCTGCGTCTCCTGGTAATAGGACCCCATGGAATACCGGCTCGTCCTACTTTCCCGGCTCTGGCCGCTAGCCGCCGTTCCCGGACGCAGTGAGTAATTACTAGCATCGCTTTGCCTTGGTATGCTAGGTTGCCCATCCAACTCGTAGATCTTGCCCAGCTTGAATTCCTCCAGGTCAAATGGATCGCTCCTGATACGCTTGTCCCTCTCCCTCTCTGGGCGCTCGTACCAACTTGTGGCGCCCACAGTACTTGAACGCCGATGGGAGTATGGATTGACCGAGGCGCGCTGTGGTGTTGCGAGCCCGGATTGCGAACCATATGATTCCCGCATAGAGCCGGAGAACGTATCCATTCCAGAGGGCACACGAGAGTGCTCGCGTTCCGCACGATCACGATCCTGCTGGATGAGGCGTTCCTGCTCTTCCATCTGCAGAAGTTGAGAGAAATCTACAGTGGCGGTAGAGTTGATCCCACTGCGCGGTGAGAACGGGGGTATGACTGGGGGCCCCGCTGGAACGCTCCTCATCTCGGGCCCAGGCACGCCGACTGAGGCTTTCTTACGTTTGCCGAACCCCCAGCGCCAGTCAACGATTCTGGTTTTGGCGACGCCAGAACGCCGAGGAGGTCCTATACTTCTCTGATACCACTCTGGGAACTGGCTGGTTCCACCGACCATCTTGGTATTTGGAGATCCATTCTTGGGGAAAACTCTTTGCTTCGCGTTGTAGAGGAAGTCTAGAGCTCGGTCGATTTTCCAATCGATAGCCGCTCTTATACGTGCAAACCTAGATGTTTGGCCGATGTCGGGATCGAATTGGTGGTATCTCTCCATGTTACCGGAAACAGTACCACCGCCATTTCTGCTATTTCTCTTTTGCCACCGGATATAGAGGAACACTAGCACTAGGATGATAAGCAGTCCGCAGCAGCTACCAACGATACCACCGATAAGAGGCGCGGTATTGGAGGATTTGGATTTTGTGCCCGCTGTTGCTGGAGTGATCTGGCTAGTACCGCTGCTGGTCCTACTCGGTGGTGGCGGTGTTGGGAGTGATGATGTTAACGCAGAGCCGAAGTTTTCCGTAGGGCTAGTTTTCAGGCTGGAGCTACTGGAACTATTAGGGGTATTCGACGGTAGAGTGGCTGTTGACGGAGGGGGCAGATCGGAGCTACTTGACGATGAGAGTACTGATGGCGATGGAGATATCTGTGTAGAAATCGAATTGGTTGATAGGGGGGAGCTAGCTTCTGTGGAGGTCGACCCGGCTGGTAGAAGAAAGCTAGTTTCTGACCCGGTCGGTGAAGGAAAGCTAGCTTCTGTGGGAGTCGGCCCAGTTGATGGTGTGAAGCTAGTTTCTGTGGGAGATGCGGCAGGTAATGGTGGAGGGGACGGCGGCGGCGGCGACGTGGTGGCTGTTGTTATTATTGTTGTTGCTGCCGCTGCTGCCGCCGCTGCTGCTGCTGTTGCTTCCGCTGCTGTGGATGGGGGTGGATTGGTTGATGGTATTGATGAGGTGGAATCTATTTGGGGAGGTGGTTCTGTTAAACTTGGATTGCTCTCTGCAGCTACGTCGACTTGAACCACATCAGTGCTTGCGGGCGGATTCCCCGCTGCCAACACCGACATGATTGTGGTTGGGGAGCGAAGTGACGACGGCAGTGGTGGAGACAGCTGTGTAGAGGAAATAGTAGTGGCATTTTTGGATATAATAGACATCTGGGACCTTTTGCGAGACTTTCTACCGATGTTGATTGCCTTGTGAACGAGTAAGGGCGAAGGAGCGCCCTGATCCATAGACTGCAAAACGAATAACAAAGTTCCAAGTAATCTCAGAGATCGTAAGATCTGCCTGAGGAAGCGCCGGCGCTCATTCGAACTGAACAATTCATGGATGAAAAGTAATGAGGGAGACTGCGTGCAGCAGTCCAAGGCGATAAGAAGATGATCAACAAAGGGACTTGGACAGAAGGAGAGTTAGGTTAAGAGTGAGCGAGAGTGAGCGAGAGTCAGCGAGCAGCCCAGGAGGGCGACACTTGGGAGTCATGGTGCCGTGTTGGGCGGTGTCTCCCATCCAACACTCAGGTTTCGGGGGGAGCAATCCGAGGGTCTGCGAGTTTGGTCGCTGTCAGAACACCCGCTGTCGACGCAGGGAGGTGAACCGCAGCACGTCTCAGAACCCAAGCGGCCAGTCCCCAACTGGAAAGTTTGCGGGGGCATTTCTTCAGGCAAGAGAAACAGCGAGCCCCTGTCTGCGCCACGGCTGTTACGAGAGTTGCAATACGATATTCTATATAAGCTATACAGTACGCCATTGTACACTCTCTCGGGGCTGGAAGGACGCGGTGTGGTGAAGGAGCTGGTCTCGTCGTCGCCAGGAGATTTAGAGATGATGGGCGGCAACGGCAACGTACTAACTAATGGTACACACACATTGTACTGTACTGTCGGCCCGCAATAGGCTTCGCGACTCGCTAACAGGGACGTGGCGCTTGCAGAATACAAGACCGGCAGCTGGCTGACTGGCTATTGGGACACTATAACAGAGTCCAGTGAACGGAGTAGGATTACGAGGTTTGATGGGATACGAGGAGTACGCGCCGGTCTTTGTCGGGTAGAGGAATTAGGCTGTCGTAGTGACTCCTTTGCCGGAACTCCATACTTATTACGTCGGTGGGCTTTCTCCCTGGAAACCTCAGTCGTCGTATGCTCTGTACTCTGCGTCTAGAGTAGAAAGAGTAAGAGCGGAAGGTAGACTACGAAAGTACACACATGTACTCACCTATATGTAAGTGTATGTAAGTGCATATATGCAATACAGTCGAGTCGCGTTGCAAGAATCTCGCGTTATAAGAATATGAATACGCCCCGATCCTGGGCTCTTACTATATAAGAATGGAGTCCATTGCCCCGACCATATTCTTGCAGCGTGACTCGACTGTATTACAAAGTAGCTCCAGGTGTGCTGACAGACGCCATCCCGCCTGCCACCCCACCTGCCACAGTGCCTGTGCTATTTGAAACTGCTTTTTGAATTTGGGTGGTTGTTGACAGGCAGCAACGGGTTTCAGGGAGGTGGCGACCTTTCCGGATCTGCCGGGCTTGTATGTACTATGTATATTGTATATGCGAATAGAGTGTACATGTACATGTACAGTACAAGCACTCTGTGCAGACAATGAAAGAGAAACACAACACGGGATAGGAAAGCGCCATGATTCTGCTCCGTCCTCCGTTTATACAAGTACCGTGCTCGGGTACTTGTGTATGTAGTGTAGTACCAGTACCGCGGTACCAGTACAAGTACGATATTGGGCGGCAAACAACGACCCCTTCCCTCTGCTTTCCGCCTTCTGCTTTTCTCACTGTGAGACAGGGGCAAACCTTAGCGAGGCCCGGGAAAGAGGGTTGGTGACACTGCCTGGCCAATGCACCAAGAGCCCCAAGAAACATGGCGATGGGTGATGGGCAGCTTGGGCTGGGTTGGGTCATGCGTTCTGCTTACTCCGTCCAATATCCTCTGTACTCTGTGCAGGGTACAGAGTGCTGGTGCAATACCATATACATAGAACACATACCGCAATCAGCTGGGGGGCAGATGAGCAGTGCAGCAGTGCTCCGTACTCCGTCCGCCGTACAATACTGTATTTTGTACTTGGACATACAGCGCACAGCGATGGCCCCCCATGGGGCCGTCTTGCGTGGAAACGCAACAGTTCCATTGATGGGGAATCAGGCCCGGGCTTCCACTGCCCGCTCCTTCCACTGGCACGGCTCTGGCGGGCTTGATTGGTGTCGCCGGGCTCACACCCGCCGATAAGCCATGCACGGGCCTCTGCATGTCGTGTTGTTTCGTTGTATCTGTATTCGGCCTCGATCTCGCAGCCCGCACTCTCTGCACTCCGCTGTCTTCGCCCGTAGGACTGCTCTGTGGCAGAGTAGCAGAGGAGTGACCAGCAGAAGCTTCTGGCATAGCTGTGCGTTGTAATGTTGTCTTCTTTGAACTTCGGCATCCCTCTCGCCTTCGCCCCGCAAGAGGGCGGCCGGCGATCCCCTCCTCCACCGCCAACCCCGCTGGACTTCCCACGATGCAGCACGACGCTACCCAAGTTCCCATTGACTCCAGAGTCCACCCGGACCTTCAACGCGACTTACATGAGCATCAAGAAGCCTTCGGACGTGCGATTGGAGCATCTAGAGAGCCTGAACGTGAAGATTGAACACGACGTGGAGCTGGAGGATCTTATTCCGGCAGACCCTGCTGACGGGTTGTCAACGCTTCCCCCCAAGTCCTGGACGAGTCTGCCTGGTGATGGCGGTGATGCTGCCGCCAGAGCGCTTCAATTGCCGGAGAAGAAGTTGTCGACGGGCACGCTCGTGCCCAATGTCCAACAGTTCCGCCAGAGGTGCTTTGAATTGTCCTACGATAACGACGATGCTTTCCATGTGATCCAGCGGAAGCCGCCGGTTCCTGGGAAGCCGCCCATCAAACCAGGCCAATATTACAGGTTCTGGCAAGGTTTGGATCTAATGGCGCAATGGTGGGACACTAGCCAGGACCACCTTCTTGCAGAGGATAGAGCAGAGGATAAAGAAGATTCTCCGGGACCCAGATACATTGGAAGGAGAACTAGCACCGGGAGAGAGCTGCCAGAGCAATATCGCGAAGATTGCATCAAAGGATTTGTGGAGATCATTTCTTGGGAATTTGGTTGCCGTCTACAGTACGTTGCCTTTGAATAATATCGACAATCCCTAGTCTAACTAAGGCATGTATTTAGGCCCCCTCGTACGATGCCACGACTCGCCGTCCGTACCTCCCTCTTTCCGAGCCGGTTCAGCTATCTCGCCTATCGGCTTCCTGCATCGGTACAGGAGCAGCGGGCAGGAATGCTCGAGGGACCAGTTCTAGGTGTGCAGTGCCGCCCAGAGACTTGCTTTCGTAACCCTGGGGATGAGGTGGGCAAAGGACAATCGGAGGTCCTCGATTTAATGCGAGAGATCGTCGGGGCACTAATTATTGCCCAAGAGCGTGCTCGAGAGGGGAAAGAGGAGAAGAAGCCGGGAGCTGGCAAGTGGTGGTTAGAAGCTCCACGGTGGGGCGGTGGTCCTGGTGGAGAGATTGGGAATCCTGTTGGTAATTCTGACGATCCCGTGCCACCGGTTGGGCGAGGGCGGTCTGGTTCGAGGGGAGATAGGAAGGCCGGCAATAAGAAGCTAGACCGCCAAAGTTCGAGCACTTGGGATAAAAAGATCAAATATCAGCCGATTGGAAAGCACAAAGAAAGCGGGGTGGATGATGTGAGTCGAATACCTGCCGTGCACATATCACGATATGCTAGTCCTAACGTATCCCTTTCGCCCCGGTAGATCTTCCTCATCTCATCCATAAACCACCACATAAGCATCCTCCATCTTCGCGTCTCCTATTCCTATCTCCGCTTCCTTGAATCCGGCGCTCTGCCTCGCTACCCCATCTCCCCATCCCTAAAATCCCACACCATGGGCGACGGTGCAAACTCCCCCGACGCCATGGACACCTCACAACCTGCCACGAACCCAGCTACTCCCATAACCTCATTTGGTCCAACCGACAACGGTAAAGGCCGAAGCAGCTGTGGCGGCACTAAAGAACCGAGATGCGCAGGTTTACCACACGATTGGTATATCTTGAAGGTGAGACGGAGCAAATGGTTTGATCTACTCGATAAAGAGGGGAGAATCGAGGCATTGCGCGGGGTTTGGGGTGTCTTTGGGTATTTGATGAGGGAGGTTGGGGATCAAGGGAATGATGGAGAGGGCCTTTCCGATTGATTACATATGGATCCTCTGGGAAGAAAGGATCGGATTGACCCGTCCGAGTGCTACCAATTTTTTTTTGGCATCTTTGATATCGGAATGGCAAGCTTGGACAGATACGATAGGTTACGATAGGATACGGAAACGGGAGACCAACATGCAAAAAAAATCATACAGACCTACGAATTATAAAAAACAGAAGCCAAAAAAAAATACGCTACCACTGCCACCCACAGGGCCGTGGCATTAGCATTTCCCCCCTTCAACCCGGCAAACCACATTCAAGCTCGACAGCTGCTACATCCCCAAATACGAGGCGTGTATGTATGTTGTGTGTGTAAGCTGGGCTGAGCTGAGCCGAATTGAGCTGAAAGAAGCCCCCACTGCATCTTTCCCTTTCCTTTCCTTTCCTGCTGTTTCTTTTTTCTTCCTTTTTTCCTCACAATAAAAAAAAAAAAAAAAGCCCCTCCGCGGATAGCTTTTTAAAATTTCTTTTATTTTTGGGTTGAGCGGTTGAACGGTTGAGCGTTCTATGTGATGGTGATGATGGTGATGGGGGGGGGGGCGGATTTTTGTCTTGTTTTTTCCCCATCTTTATCTTGGGTTTGTTTAGTTTATTTATTTATTTATTTACATGGCGATGTTTTTTTTGGAGGTATGTCGAAGGGGGTTTTTTTTTTCGCGTTTCGACTTCTCCACTTTTTTTTTCAGTGTCAAACCTACTTGGAGTAAATAAAGTACGATCTCGGCTGCCTTCTTTGTGGTGGGTGGCCTTCGTTAAAAAAATCCATTTATTCGTCGAAAGCTACTTAAGTTAGGTTTGTCTGTGCGGCTCTGGAAGAAGTGCGGTGGGGAGAAGGGAGGTAGGTAGGAGGGCAGGGTGGCCACGTACAATATATACACGTAAAAATCCAGAACACGTGTGAGCGTAGTGCTATAGGAACGCACTCCCTCCTCCCCCCCCCTCTAGCTCCTTTAGCTCCTTCTCTTCCTTTTCATCCTCCCCTTCCGTTTCCTCCGTCTCCTCACCTGCAGACTTCTCCTTATCCCTATTCTCGCTCCGCTTCCTCCTTTGCTCTTCATAGTACTCTACCTCTTTCTCCCGGCTTAGCCCCTCAGGCGGTTTATCTCTAAACGGCTCCGCAAACGCTTTCTCCTCATCGTCAGACGTATAGTCTGGCAACGCAAGCATGCTTCTCGAATCCCCCTTTACGAGGCCGAGTTGCTCCTCTTCAGTGGCGGCAGAGTTTTTGGAGCCCTGTCGGGAGCCGAGGCCGATGCGAGAGGAAGGCCGGTTTTCGTCTCGTGGGGAGGGGCTCTCTTTGTGTCTCCCAAAGGGGTTTTGAAAGGAGAATTGCCGTCTTGCAGAGTGGGTGGGGGGTGTAGGCGCGAGGGTACTTCCTAGTGCCGGAGATGAGTGGGTAGCTTTCTCCTGTCTTTTATCACTTGTCCAGCGGATGGAGAGGCCGGAAGAATGCCCCGAGGAATTGGGCGGGCGGCTGCTGGAGGTGGATTGTGTGGTTTTGTGGCCTTGGAGGGAGATTGGTAGGCCGTATGCTTGTTGGCCTTCAGGGGGCGGGGCATCGGAGGAGGCTGAGAGCTTTGGAATCGAAATGTCTGTTAGGGGTACTGGATGTGGGGGAGTCCCAAGGTTTGGCGAGCCGCCACCAAGGTTCCTAGTCTGCCCGGGCACCGAGACGGTTTTTCCCCTCTTTCGGAAGCTCCCGAGAACGGTCCAGTTTGGCTCCGAGTCGTGCCCTGGTTGGTCCTCCTCCGGATCCGGGAATTTCGTCATGCCTAATGGCGGATGTTGAGTCTTGCGGCGCTGTATACCCTGGATTTCGCCATCTCGGCTACCTATCGTGGGCCTTCTCCTGAGCCCATCCCATTCTGCAGGCCCGTCGTTTTCACCAATAGGTAGAAGATCCTTCTTACGATCTTCGAAAACTCGTTTGGCCTCTTCCGCCTCCCACTTTTGCCTCGGTACTGACATCCTCCGGATAATAGCAGCAGCGCCACGAATGGCATCTGCCTTTGGTTCTGATTCCGGCTGTTCTTGCTCTGCGATGGTCCTGACCTGATCGAGGTCACCTTCAAAGACCTTGACGTCCGAAACGTCCTTGGCGGATTTGGACAGTTGTAGGAGAATAACGCCGCAGCAGATCTGAAGAAAGCCCATGACGACCCTGCCAAATGGCGTAGAGTTAGCGGTTTAAAAGGACTGTGAAACTGTGTAAACCTACGTTGCAATCGAGCTTGGACTCCCCTTAAACCCGCGAAAGAGAATTGCGGATGTGACGATGGTCGAACTGGTGAAAAACACATAGTATGTAGGTGTAACGAGGGCTGCGTTGAAAATATTGAGGGCTTTCTGTAAAATAGAAAGAGCTGTTAGCAATCCTGTAGAGACATTCAGCCATCAGCAGGAATCCTACATTCAGATAAATGATTTCAGTCACAAGCGTGGAAACCACAAAAACAAAGAGTACATAGAGGAACCACTGGTTGAACTGCTGGGTGCCCCCGGCCTGCGCCACCACAGCAGCACCTAGTCCTTGGGTGGCAACGACACTGAGTCCCCCAATTAGACTGCATACGCTGAGGTACACCAGCATGCTCCTTTTCCCATACTTCGGTGCCGCCCATAGTATGACGAAGACACAGCCCGCAATTACCACTCCAGCGTAGCTCAGGAACCCAGGTGCAATTACATAGCGCTGCATCTCTTGTATGGTTGCGGCCGACGACTGGCTGGGCGCGTTGATCACAATGACCACAGATCCTATAATGCAAATGAAGCACCCAACCTTCCCGACAAAACTCAGTCGTTCTTTCAGAAATATCGCCGATAAGATAGTCGTTATTACCACCGACAATGCTCCCAACGGTGTGACCAAGATTGCGTCTACGAACGCATAGGCGACGAAATTGCATATCTCCCCGAGTATCATGAGCGTCATGCCCGTCCACCACCACACATTCTTTAAATATCCATAGCCTTCCCCTGCCTCTTCCCCGTACTTCATATTCGCCGCCAACAGGCCCTTTTTCTTGAGCACAAACGAGATGCCGATAAATACACCGGAAGCAATTGCGAGTGACACTCCGACGGCCTTGTAGACGGGAGGACGGGTCGCATTTTTAGGGTTGGAGACACCAGAACGGATATACAACTCGTTCGCGGCAGTGAGGTAACCGACAGTGGCGTCCATGTTTACGTTTGGCACCCGGCAGTTGAGTAGTGAGGGAAAGCAGCGGCCGTTGCAAGTTGCTTGCGCGCTGGCGATGTCGCTCAGCAGCAGCGGGGTGGTGTAAGAGTCGTAGACGCTCTCTCTTGCGCATAGGTTGGCATTGGTGGGCAATCTATTTCGGTGTAGGAATCAAGATGCTGGACTGCCGCAGATCAGCGTCAGTTCTCGGTGGTTGGGGGGGAACCGCCACGCCCCTTGCGTAACGTTTCGCTGCTGTCACGGGTCTTGCACTTACGTGGTTGACGCTGGTCTGTTGTTTGTGGCCAGAGAGCGAAAGAGGCGCAGCAGCAGAACCGGCTCTGCGACACGCGTGTCCAACAATACTACTGAGTATGTAGATTGATGACAAGTACGAAAGTACAAGGCGTCTTGCGCCGCTTGCAAATGCAATTAGCTAGTGCTATGTGTTAGAAGTGACGTCGAGTCGAGCGAGAAGTGAAGTTGGGGAAAAGTGGAGGGAAAGACATAGGAAAGGTGGTGGGATGGGATGGGATGGGATGGGACGCTTGTGATCTCCGGCCGGGCGCGGGTATGTATGACTAGTAGGATATTGGATATTGCATATTGCGTTCCTGGGATGATACGGCGTGCATGCATCTTTTTTGCAACAAGAATATAATCTATGTCTCTCACGTTGCCATGTGAAACCGCGCTGGCAAATCCGTGCGTCGTTGCATCTTGTGCTGTGGACACGGCATTGAACCACACATATCTGTTTGTTGTACTCGGCTCCATAGACTCTCTAGGTGGGTCGAGCATGTCTAGTAGACGTCTTATCATTACTTTTTATATATATGTGCTGTGTCGCTTCTACAATGTTACAATATACACAAAATAGACCTCCATACGATTGAAATCCGTCACCGCTCTCTTTGGTCCTAGATGTCCTAAATATAACGAAGAAGAGTAACTGGCTCTCGCATTCATACCACAACGTGTGGTTACGGTCCCCAATAAGGCGATCCTCGGATGCCTGTGAGAGCTTCGAGCACAAACGAACCGCTTCCGGAAGCGTCGAGACTTCATGCTATCTGCCTCCATATTCAGGTTTTCGTGCGAGATTTACTATGGGCGGCGGTCCGTCGTTCTCCGGGTAAGGCAGCCTCTTCATCGGTAGCGGACCCGGGTTCGGTCTCGTCCTCCTTGCTTCGTGCTCACTAAGATACGGCAGAGGGGTTTTTGGCGGTAGTGGCGGAGGAACGGGTCTACTTTGGTCTAGCCCGTCATTACTGCGTCTCGGCGAGTTTTCACCACTGCGTTTTGGTGGAGTGGAATATCCATCGTTGTTTTTCTCTGGGTAAGGCGGCCTGGTCATCGGTGACGGATCTCGCCCATTTGGTGACGTGTCGTTTGAATGCCTACTGGGCGCTGCGTCGACTGGCTGCGGAAACTCGTCCGAAGAGATGACAGTGAACTTATCTTCTGGAGAGTTGAGACGTAGCTGGTATCGCTGGGAGTGCTGTGGCCCCTGCTGCTGGAGGGTAGGTATTTGTAGAGCCTCCGACCCTGGTAGCTCTACTGGGTTGTTGGATGAATCCGGCCTATTTGGCAATGGTTTCCAACTGCCTCCATCTAATTCTCCGCCGATCACATGTGAGCCGTGTCGAATCTTCGCACGGTGGATCTTTCCTATTTTCGCCGCAGCTTCTTCCATAGAGTTCTGGATCTCGGCCTTTTTCACATATCTGCGGGTGTTCGTGCTAATATCTGCCATCCGATTCCACTCGTTCATACCGAAATCGCCGACCCCCACCTCAACGTTATACCTATAGTAATTCTCTACATTGACACCCCTCTTCATTAAGTGTTCCTTAAGCATGGACTGGTGCGTGTCTTCGCAGCCCTCGATTTTGGACATCAATGTCCTCCGCGCCTCCGCAAAGTCCCCGATTCCACCAGCGACGAATCCCTCCCACCATTCGTGCTTGAGGTGGTTTGTCCCGTTGGGTCTCTTTCCCGTGCCAATGCTGACAAACACGCCGATCTCCCGGCCCGGCCACTCGTTCACAGCAGCTTCGTCAAGAACCTGGGGAGCGGGATTGTATTTGCCGGACCCTTCGTCATGAAAGACTGATTGGCCAATCTGTATTGGCTTAAATGCTAATCCTGTAGCACTTGTTGCGCGGCCCGCCTGCCATATTGTACAGTTAAACTCAGGTGGGGGTTCTTTTCGTGAATCATAAGATCTCAGGAAGGCTGACGGCCCGTTCCTAGGGGTTCCTTTGTACACAGCCGTCACGGCACTGCTACAGATTAGTGTCATTCCTTGGGCTTGCACAGTGATATACTGCGGTGAGCTAACAGAGTGGTATACTTACGTCTTGGTTCTGTTTTCTCTGCCATCATATAGATAAGCATTGTCATTTCCCCACCTTTTGGGTCCGATAGGCCTATTCGTATTGTCTGAATGCACATGCTTTCTGTTACCTGTCCTGCTTAGCCTCCTCCGCGGTTCGTTTGGAATGTTGGCCGTCGAGGTGGGACTCGAGGGACTTATCGGTGCCCATCCAGCTTCCGGGTCCGCGCTATCGTTTCCTTCGTTATTGAAGATAGTGTGCTCCCTAACACAGTTTTTTATTGCCTCTTCAAGTTTCGACGCCTTGAAAAGCGTCGAGCGATATGGGATGCCGGCGAAGGTCTTGTCGGTTTCGAAAACATATCTCGTCATACGGATATAAACTTCTTTGCATGTCTCGATATCCAGGCGAAGACGACCCAGCATTATAGCAATCAAGCCCCCTGTTCCCGTACCTGCGATGAGGTCAAAGTGGTCGCATGGCTTTGGTATCTGTTCTCGCCTTGGTGCCTTTCCCTCTATCTCAACGTATGTTCGGTGCATAAGCTCTTGGAGTAGGATCAGCATTGAGTAACCTCGAACGCCGCCACCGTCTGGGTATTAGGCAACTGTTAGTATGAACGCTCTCGCAGAGAAGTCTAAGTAGGAGAGACTGGAACGAACCGAGTGATAATATCCGCAGGGGCGGGTCTTTGGTAGTATCTTTGCGCCGTAGATTCGAAGTCGACTGCATCTCGTCTGTAGCGATCGCGCACCTTCGTGATCAGTATACTAGCTCGGTTAACAAGCAGTGATGGCAAGTTCGAGACGACGGAAGATCTGGGGAGTTTTCGGAGATGTACGGGATACCGGCGAGTGGAGACTGTTAAACGCTTCGTGTCGTGGCGCGAAAGGTGCGTCAGATTGTCTGTAAGATGAATGACGAGGGGGCGGGGCGGTGCAGAGTATCATCCAACCAGCTCTGCCTGCACCTTGGCGAGTGTGGGACAGCTGGAGTCCCTGGCGTCTGGTATGGAAGGGAGTTATTGCAGCTTTTAGATTCGCTGAGTTTGAGGATGCGTCGGTGATTGGTCTATGGTGGGCAGTGTGCGGGTTGGATCTGCGACAGTCCTGGTAGGTGTGGGTAGGTCAGGTATGACGTTGCCCACGCGACTTTCTGTCAGCCGCGTTTGGGCGGTGTGGCTGAGTAGCCTCTGACTCTTCTGTGAATGGGCGATGGGCGATGGCCGATGGAGGAGTGATGGTTCGGTATCGTAATGTGGGTTTGTGGGGAGAATATAGAGTTACTCTCACAGGGTCGCTCTTGGGCTTAGGGATACTGAGCCGGGACCCGGCGTATTTGGGGGCCCCTTGTGGTGCTTCTCCGCAACTCTCCACCCTTGGGGTACTTATACAACTGCTCGGCCTCTGTCTTACCAGTCTGCGTGTGGTGCTTGCCCTTTGTGTCACTCTCGACATGTCAGGCGGCCGCTCTGGATTATCCCATGTCGAAGTTTTAACTATTCCTCTGAGAATACGCAGGGTTCAGGCAGGTATGCAATGTAGTCTTATCATTGAGTAGATATTGCAGAACAAGGAGAGAAGAAGGTAGGTACAGGAGGAGAGGCCGGGTACTTATACCCGGGCTCATCGGTGTTGTCTAGGAGAGTTTCTACATGTACCGCTTAAGCTTCCGTCTGGGGCGTGTTATCGGGGGTTCTAACATCCTCCCAGATCTCCACATGGCACGATACGCGGCCTTTGCTGGCCTCCTCTCTCATTTACTTGTGTTTATCCATAGGGAATGGGACGAATCTGCACAATTTATTGCCTTGGCGGGTGTTCTCGTGCCGGCTGCTCTATTCTTGTACTTGGGGTCCGTCGGGGAGCTTTTCTGGATGGCATCCTTGAGACTGGTCAGTCTGGAGAGTGCTTCATATGGCGTTAGTCTCTTTGGGAGTATCATCATGTATCGAGCGTTTTTCCATAGATTGGGGAAATTCCCTGGTCCCTGTTTTGCCGGATTGACAGCTTTTTGGTCCTTCAGGCAGGTCCTTTACCGGCATCAATGGTTTCGAACGATAGGGCAGTTACATGAGACGTATGGGGATTTCGTCCGTATCAGTATGTGCAACCTATCTGGGCCCCATTCCGTGCTGACAATTCTCGGGAGGACCTCGTGAGATATCCATCAACCACGCGGATGCGGTCCGGGTTCTATATGGGTCTCAGACAAAATGTACAAAGGGTCCTTGGTATAGCCAAGCATACCCTAATTTTTCCATACATACAACTCGTGATAAGACATTCCATAGTCAAAGGCGAAGGGTTTTCGATCGCGGTTTCACAACTAAAGGTAAGGCTGAATATGTTATTGGAATACATTATTAGGGAATATCGTTATGGTCGTTCCCTTAGCTAACGGTTGGAAGCGCTGCACGATTACGAATCCCGCGTCTTATCTCATAGCTTAGAGTTGGTGTCTCAGCTGACTGCTAATGCCGGGAAGGTCGTCGACGCGACTTCTTGGTTTAAAAACTTTGGCCTTGATGTTATGAGAGACCTGGCATTTGGGGAGTCATTCAACACTCTGAAGGGGGGGACTCCACATCCAGCCTTGAAGAGATTGGATGACCGGATGGCACTTGTCGGTCTCCTAGGCAATGTTCCCTGGACATCCGTAATATTCCAGTCCCTACCGGTTGCTAGAACTGGGATGGTAAATTGGCTGAGATGGTGTGAGCAACAAGTTGACGAAAGGAAGAAGGTCTAGGTGATATTACCTTTGAGCATTGGTCGTGAGCTGACTCTTGAATCGTTTATCTAGATGATACGAGGTCGGCCCGACATTTTCAGCCATCTCATTGATGATGATGTCCGAAAGACTAGAGATCCTGTTATTAACAAGGGTATGCTCATTCGGGATTCACGGCTTATTATCATAGCGGGTAGCGACACCACGTCCTCTACATTGACGAACGCATTCTACCGATTAGCCAAGCACCCCAACATATTGCGGGTGTTGCAAAAAGAAATAGATCCCCTGTTCGCCTCGGGTGAAGATTTCAGTTATGAGTTAATTGCCGATCTATCATATCTCGAGGGAGTCATCAATGAAACACTGAGGTTGCATCCGCCAGTGCCAAGTGGTTTGCAGCGGGTGACTCCAAAGGAAGGCGTTACAATTGCAGGGACTTCTATCCTAGGGGATACTCTTGTATCGACACCTACTCATATCCTGCATAGAGGTGCGTTGTCTGCTTAAAAGTGATCTCTTTGTCTGGCTTTTGCTGACTAAAGGGAAAGACCCAAGGAACTTCGCAAGACCGGATGAGTTCATTCCTGA
Organism: Geoglossum glabrum; assembly: GCA_021527465.2. Taxonomy (NCBI): domain Eukaryota; kingdom Fungi; phylum Ascomycota; class Geoglossomycetes; order Geoglossales; family Geoglossaceae; genus Geoglossum; species Geoglossum glabrum. The sequence continues at coordinate 19,977 of JAJDFE020000137.1, forward strand.
GAGGTGGTCCACTAAGCCTGAGCTGGTCCATAGGAGGGATGCATTTACCCCATTCTCTATAGGTGAGCTATTCTACCTTTACTACGGTAGGACCAACCGATTAACGTCTTTTCTCCCTGGAGGCGCGTACGGTTGCGTCGGTAAACAACTTGCCCTGATGGAACTCCGGATTGCCATCGCTCAGATCGCCCGCAAGTTTCATGTGGAATTTGCGAGCGAGGATAGCGAGCAGGTTTTTATGGAGAATCCTGGTCCGCTTGATAACTTCGCTTTGGCGGTTGCACCGCTCTTGTTGGTATTTAGGGAGAGGACTCCGTAAGCGAGCGGTATCTCCGGATACACCAAGAGGGCGAGGTGGGAAATTGTCGTAGATTACCCTGAGCGGCCTTTGCTTTGGGGAGGGGGGAGTATTAGGCTAACAGCAGGTTCATACCTGGAAATATGACTGCTGGAAAATCTAGTGTCATCGAGCATTCCTTATACAATGTAGTGGCTTATCAGTGGCTATTCTGAATTGGTGAAATCTCACTGGAAAGCAGACATGTGCGTTTTGCCCCAGCTAGATACTGTGGCTGGAGAGCTCTAAACCTCGCGAGAGAAGGAAATACCCGTTTCCACGGGAGACTGGAGAATGGTGTGGGGCCGACAGTTCACTGAATCTGGTTCTGGGAATTCACTTTCTGGTGTTCATTAACTCCGCAACTATTTCCTTTCGAGTTCGCGTCGATTTCCTAGTGCATAACCTGAAAGCTGACTATTCTAGTGATCAAAAGGCGAGAATCAAAGGAGTCTACATGACCATATCACTTCTAGAGGTCCTACTTCGGGACCGAATCGCTGGCCCCCGCATCTTTAGTGGACTGTCTGCTGCAGACTGTCTGTCCCTCCGGCTTGTCAGTCGAAGGCTCCAGGCCTACGTCAATGCGGCTGAAGGCTATAGGCTTTTCGGGATGCTTCGCGTTAAGGAGGGCGGAGTGTCTGAGGGGATGAGGAAGGGATTAGTGGTGATTGGGAAATATTGCGGGGAGGTGGTGGTTGAGGTGGGGTTAGGGAAACAAATCGGTATAGAGGAAGGGGAAAGGGAGGAGTCGCCACGACATTTTTTCTCTAGGCCCAGCACTAGAAAGAGGGCCCCTACTCTAGCTAAACATCCCCCTACAACCTCGCCTGGTCACTGGGTTCGCCTCTTCTCGAACCTTCCAAATCTCCATACACTGGTCATTTCTTCCGCCCAAAAGAACGCATCCTGGACACCTACCCCACACCTGGATGATACCATAATCGCCCTTCGCAGTGCCTTTGAAACCGCCGACCTACCCTATGTCCACACCCTCCGGCTCCACCCCATCCATCCTCTCGGCCTCCTGCACCTTCGCTGGACTATCGCGTTCGGCGATGCCAGCTGGATTGCGGGTAAACTCTGGTCGCAGATCACGACGCTCGCGGTGCACGTCCTGAACCCCGGACGGCAAGGGATGACGTCTGATCAGCAGGTGATGTTTGCAAAGATCCTGCATTCGTATATTGCAGCTTTCGCGGGGACGTTGGTGAGGCTGGTGTTTTCATGGGTTGGGGAAGTGGGTGTTTGTCCGCTATTGCTGGAGACGAGAGGACCGGACGGATTATTCTCAGCGCCCAGATTAAAGATGAGAGCTATGAGGAGCTTATGGTTGGGGAATGTGAGTTTGGGAGTTGAAGAAGTGAGGGCGATTATGATGGAGAGGATGGGGGGATGCGAGGAAGTGTGGGTAGATGGAGCGATGAAGGGTATAGAGGAGAGTCCACCTGACTGGGCGACAGTGCAGAGGATGTGTGTTGAGGGGAAGTGGGTTTGGAAGTATGGGAGATTGGTGGGTGAAGAGGCAGGGGTGGCGTATTGGGCGTGGGAGGAAGACGAAGGTGAAGCAGATCCAGAAACGGAGTATAATGGGATCATGAATCACTACAACCAAATGGAGGCCTACCCAACCGACATCGAACGATTTGAACGGTTGAGGAGCGGTTAGCTCAACATTACTTTGTTGCGAAATGGTGATCCGGTATTCTGGGTTCCTCTGGGCAGGTTAATGGCTGGTAGGATTTTAGGGAGTCGCTGACAAGTCCTACCTGCGTTTTGTCCTTGGAGAGATTTCATTGGCTTCGATTTGCTAGTTTTCCCTTTTAGTCAAATTCCATTCTTTTGTGCTGATGCCCCAGCCTCTACCTACTTTAAACTTCTTCTCTCCAGCAAGTGAGCAGTTGCCTTGAGGATTACAGTCTCTCTTGTTTTAGATAGGGAAAGTAATCTCTTTTTTCTTTGGCGGATGAAACCTTTATTCAATTGTTTCTAGTGTCGGCTCTTTTCCCGTGCTTGAATGAATTGTTCCTTTGTTTCGCTCCCTACAAGGCCTCCGCCAATGCCTTTGTGGTTTGTCTTCACTCTTCCGGTGCATTGTTCTAGACAAAGGGCTTGCTGTGGGGATTCCACGACTACTTATATCTCTTGCAGCTCAAGGTGTTTACCATTTATTGTGTGAGTTCTTAATATTCCATCCCCACTCCCTGCTTGATCCGGCGTTAAAAATGGCCCTCTTCCGTGCTTCACAGCCCTGGAGCAGTATTAGGTTCCAATTCTCACTATTTGAGCTCTCGTTGGCAGGATGCCTGGATTCCCGTTTTTCACGACCCACAGACCTCGACAATGATATCCATCCAATCTTTCGACTTGAGAATTTCGATATTCCTCGAGACCAGTATGAGACCCTAACCCCTGCACTTCGCCTTGCGTCTCTATTGATAACTAGTGAGCCTTGTATGGACTGGTGGGTCTCCGTCTACTTTGGTCGCGTCTCCACCGTCATAGATCTCCCCGTCCCAAAGGGACAGAGGAACGCCTTGCGTAGGCATCATCTCCTCTACCCTGTCAATCCTGTTACTAGAGAGCACATCTCTGCAACCAAAGAAGCCCTGCTCGGTCTGGCAAACAAGATCAGCTTCCGCTTCTGGATCGTCCCTGACCCGAACAACCACGTCTTCGGCACGCAACAGCGCTCCGTTGACGGGTCTCAGAAAATAGGGCTCAGTAGGGGATTCCAGGAATTCATCGCGAGTGGAGGAGCTATTGCTAATGCATCGCTGTCCCAGCGACTCCGATTCCAATTCTTCTTCGCCATAAACGTCCTGCACGAAGTCGCACACGCCTTCTACGATAACAGCCGCGCGAAACCGAAAAGGCCTTACTGCGACGAACCCTACTTCTACCCGGAAGTCCGAAACGGCTTTTTCGACCCCGAAATCGGCTCCTGCTGGGAGCGCCATGTCTTTGGCTGCAAGATACAGCCCAACCTCAATGGCCCGGACCGGACCGTCTCACCCGAATCCTGTTTCTACGGACTGCGCAGATTTGACTCCCCGGGAGATGGCCAAGACTCGGGTGCTATCCCCATGGCCTATGTCTCCTCCATGATGCAGAAGTCCAGATGGGATAAAGTAGCTAGAGTCGGTGCCTACACCCTAAAATGCCCTACACCCACAATCTATGCAATGGATTGTTCTGTTGGGCTCTGAGAAGGTGGGGCTCGAAGTTTGCTTGCTGCTGTTGCTCTCTCTCTCTCTCTCTCTATATATATATATATATACACATATCTCATTTTTCATTCCCATTAAATCTGAGATATATAGATTTAGAATGTTACGCGAAGATATTAGTACATATCTTACCTATTATCTCTATTTTTCGTTTTATTTTCCCCCTTTTCCTTTAAGAGAAAAAAAAAAAAAAAAAAAAAACTCGATTGGTTGGTTTTTGAGTTTTGTTAGTTAGATCAGTCCTGCTTCTCTGTTCTTTTTTTTTTTTTTTTTTTGGTTTTTTGTTTACGTTGTGTGTATAAAACAAAACTTGTAGGAAACACTAGGCGATTGTGCACAATGAAAGGTGAGTACGATGGTGATAACTTGATTCGATTGATCCTGTGTTCTGTGTGCTACATACAAATAAAGGGCATGTATTGTGGGTCATGTGATGAGTGCGCCGAACGCACAAGAGTACGCAGTCGCGATGATATTCCAACAAAACTAGTTGCTCATTATTTTTTTTTATTTATTTCATTCTCTAGACCTTTGGATTTGCTCGGTGAATTTTGGATTCCACCTCCTTCTAGTTGGCGACTACTATTGCAACACCCCAAAATGCTATCGCGACACCCTTCGACTTGCTATCGCGACATCACGGAGTTTGCTATTGCAACACTCTGAAGCTTCCTATTCCAACAGCATTGGAATTCATTATGTTACTGACTAATAAAACGCAAAGCTAACTACATATATGCAGCTCAATCTATTCTTTGTTGGCTGCAGGTACTGCAAATCCGGCCCAGTTCCTGAGGTTGTATGGAACCGTTGCTGCATGGGTAAGGCCACAAAATTCTGGCATCAAAGACCAGAGAGGAGGAGCATCACCAGCAGATGCCTCTAGTCGGTATAGTTCTCTTGCTGCAATCCTATCCTTATCAGAGTCATAACCCCCATCCAAAAGCCTAAGGTCCTCATACTCCCGTCTCTTTTCTTTAGTGTTTCGTCTGCTCTTATGTGACTGAGTTCCCGACTTTGGTTTATTGCTTGTTGTATGTGGGGATAGGGCTGGCGGCGGCACTGAATGGGTAGTGGATATAGCTTTGATAATAGCTTTTCGTTTGCTCCTCATTCGACAAGTTGTTTTAGTTACTCTATAGGAATTAGTATAACCTACAAACTATGATTAATTTTGAGGCACTTACTGTACCATATTCTGCTGTTCGATTTCAAATTGAGAGGGATCACAGCAAGTGGAACTCTCAGGTTTCCGCTGGCTAGTACCTGCTGAGCGCCCACGGGGTATAGCTATAGGTAGGTTACGAAGTAAAGGTTCTATCGTAAGAGACCCAGCAGGCTAAGCAAAATGCCAGTGAGGATGAATGTGTTCAAGCTGCAATGGTGTATGATCTGTAACTAAAACTTTCAATTCGTGTACACAAGTTAAACCCATAGAGGATCTGAAGAGCTGACTACATTGGGGCCGGAACCTAGGAGTATCTACTATCCGATACTGCTGAAGAACTTTTCGAAGTGCATAGGGTGTAACACGACTGATAACATCAGCAAAGAAGGGTATTTGGATATCGTGTCCAGGGCATAATTTTGCAATACTTAAAGCTGCTTCAAGTTCTGTATGCTGGCTAATCAAAAGTCGTTCCATGTTATCGATGACTGTTTTGAGATCGCCTGTTGAAACCTGAAGATACTCCTTTAGTGTATTGTGAGCCCCTTCAACTCGAGATGTAACACGGTATCTAAAGTGATAGACCTTATCTGTCCAGCATTGAATAATCCTATGTCGATATGGATCAAGCCAAGTGTTCTTCAGATATGCTAATAGAGCAGGCTTTGAGGCGTAGATATCTTGAATACAGCTTCATTCGCAGATATAGGCTGTAACAGATTGGGACTGGACCAGGCTTGCTCATACCTTAATGAATTCGACCTTAACTTCCTACTCAGAGTCTTCATGGAATTCCTTTGCTGCTTTTCCTCTAACACATTGATCAACATGCCAGATACATAATAAATTGCGAACAGTAGGAAAGACTTTATATATAGAATTCATTAAAGCAAGCTCACGATCTGTGACTATAACGGATGGTAAGAAGAATTTAGGCTGTACAAGAATATTTCGCAATTGCTGCATAGTCCAAGTATAGTTTGCTTCTGTTTCCTGAATAAGAAAGCAAAAGGCAACATAGGATGTAGTATGAATACTTGTACAACCTACAATATTTAACAATGGCATTTTAAAACAATTGGTCTTGTAAGTGCAATCAAGTAGCAAAACATAAGAATACTTCCATAAAAGGGCAAGAGACTCTGGATATGCAAAGAAAACATGGGTAAGTTGCTCGCTACTGTTTTGCAAATATGAAAGAGTATACTTAGACTCCTGAAGGTGGTTTACCATCGCTTCAATAGGTGAGCATGCTCCAAGTTTCACAGACCGAATATGCTGGCGTAGGTTGTAGACATCCTTTGCTTTCATTTCAAAGCCTTGATGACATAGAGAACTAAGGATCTCTCATGGTTTTGAGCCAGTAAGGGTTAAGTTTTCGATCTGTTCTTTTGCTAGTGTAGGCAGGCGACGGTGGGTAGGGTGGGCAATAGGTGAGAGAGACGCCTTGTGGTTATATGTACCATGTCGTATATATAAGTACCACTGGTTATCTTTGAGGGTAGCTCGAAGCAAGAATGGACACTGAGTCAACCATGTGCCTGTAAGGCGAGACTTGGAGATGAGATTTTGATTTCGTACTTCATATTTGAAGCTCCGATCGCATGCAAAAAAGGCTTTTACAAGATGACCGTTGGCCTTTTTTGTGCAGCGCTTTATAACAGCATAACCCTGCATCCAAGCATGCTGGTTGATGTGTTCAAGGACCTCGTTGAGCGATGGAAAGGTCCCTTCAGTGGGAGGAAGCATTGCCATTATAGTGATGCTCAAGGATAGAAAACAAAGAGGATGGATGTGATGAGAGTGGAAAATGGTAATTTGAAAAGGCAGTGAGGAGTTCCAATCGTGCAGCCGAATTCGGTCAGGGTGTCACAATAGCAAACTCCATGGTGTCGCGATAGCAAGTCAAAGGGTGTCGCGATAGCATTTTGGGGTGTCGCAATAGTAGTCGCCTTCTAGTTTTGTATGTTTCCCCCCCCTTAGATCTTTGGATTTACGGGCAAATCTTGGATTCCACCTCCTTTCAGTTTTGTGTTGTTTTTCTCCCCCCTTAGATCTTTATATTTACGGGCGAATTTTGGATTCCACCTCCTAGTTTTGTATGTTTCCCCCCCCCCCCAAGATCTTTGGGGTTACTTGATGGTAATAATAATTAAATTCTAAATTCTAACCTACTCTAACCCGCCTAGTTGTTTTTTTATTTTTATTTTATTTGGCTTTTTTTCCCTCACGCCGTGTCGTGTAGCTAGACACATATGACGATGCGGTGCGGTGCGGTGCAGAGAAAGCCGGTGGCGGAGACGGTTAGGGGAGGAGAGAGGTGAGAGGTGAAGGGGGGCTAGTTAATAACCGTGTAAGAATTCCCAAGCGACCCTGCCATGCTTTTTTTTTTTTTTTTAAATTTTTTTAAAAATTTTTTATATCCAGTTTATTGGGAAATCTACTCTATTTCTTTTTTTTTTTTGGTGGACCTGTATTTGAAGAAAAAAAAAAAAAAAAAAAAGGAGGAAGTATCCTGGGTGGAGGGGGAGGAGCGGTCGAGTGTTGGCTTTGTGTTTTTTTTTTTACGGCAGCGATGGGTTGAATGGCGTTCAAAGGGCTCTGGGTTGTGGGTTGGGTTGGGGGGTGAGGGGGAAAAAAAGGAAAATTGGGGAATAACTATAACTGGTTTGTGGACGGGGGTGTGTATGAATTGTGTTTGGTGGTAGGTATGTGTATGTATGTGTGGATGGGTGGATGGATGGAGGGTTGTGTGGTATTTAGAAGGAGGAAACCAACTACTGTGGAACGCTTAGAGAGCCGGCGGGTCGTATTCTTGGATTTTCATGTATGAAGCAAACGAAAAGAGAGGGAGGTGGGTAGGTAAACTACCCTGGGTAAGTGAGTGACTAATCTAACCAACGGACAATTGGACAAGCTCCCGCCCCTTTGGGGGCTCATATCCACCCCTTCCACACACACACATACACGCGTGCACACTACTAGAATGTGAAAGAAAAAAGAAATCGTCCCTGAGAAAATTCGTATTCTGGACCACGGCCAAGCAAACTGCGGAGTGGGGCTGAAGTGAGGACGACAGGCGCTCCCCCCCTTTGTAAGATGGGTGTATTTGTTTTAAAGCCCCAGGTACCTCGCGCTAACCCTGTTTTCCTGCCCTACCGCCAAGCCCTTGACTCCCAATGTGACGGCTTCCCCCGGCACTACATCCACGCAATTGTCCGCCCATACTAGCTGCTTCTGGTCGTTCTCTCCGCCCGTGCTCTCTAGCGCTACGCCCTTGAGCGGAACCTCGGCGCTTACCTCGACGCTTTCTGCGTCCGGAGCGATTTTGAAGTGCAGATGCTGAGGCTGCTGCAGGGGGACGTATTTGAGCGGGTCGGGCCAGTTCACGTAACGCGCGAGCTTGGTGCCGGTTGAGGAGTCGTGGACGTATGCTACGACAACGGTTTTCATGTGGGCGTCCTGGTCTTTGTCGTCTGGGCTTTCCTTCTGCACGGGGACGTCAAACTCTGCTATTTCGGTGCTTTGGTTTGCTGGTAGGAGCGTGTTCGTTCCGATAATGGCGCAGTGGATTTCGGCGCCCGAGACTATGTTGAAGGCTTTGGTGGAGATGTTGACGGTGCGGGGGTTTGTGGTGAGGTTGGTGGCCCATACGGCGATTTTGTGGGTAATTGTCAGGGGGATGCCCGAGTATTTGTTGTCGGGAGGGAAGACGGTGGTGGTGGTGCGGTTTAGTCCAATGGTAATGGGCGCAAGTTCGCGCTTTATGGCGTAGTATGCGAACTTAGGTCGGAGGTAGTGGTCCACAATTGCCCTGTTTCGCTGGTTAGTCGGCTCTCCTTTCCCTTAGAGGATAAAATAGATAGTCGAGGTCTTGTACTCACCAGGAAGTCACCGGCCAGCAGTCGTTGAGCTGCCAGACCAGAGCACCAGCGCAGTATTCACGACCAGGGCCTTTCCACTGCCGCTTCCACAGTCTGTAAGCGCTGCTGAGGCATTCAGCCTGCATGAGCTGAGTACAGTAGGTATACTGCTCAATCGGCTCAAATTTGTATTGTATATTTTCCGTAAGGTATCTGTTTTTTACCCGCTATAAGCTCGCCCTATCCTTGGAAAAGAATTGAAAAAAAAAACTAGAGAAAAACTAGGAGACATCACTCACAATGCAAGCCTTCGTTCGTGACCGGTGGCTTTGTTATGAAAGTCAACCGTGGATGATTGGGGGTACCTTTCTGTAGACCCTTTGGGGAGGTAGCTGTCGGTCGTCTCGATATTTGGGAAAGCCTGCATGCCGAATTCCGATACGAAGCGGCCCGCGAGCTTGTCGAAGTCTTGGTATTTTTCTTGCGTGCCGTGCCAGACTGCGGGGATACGCGGGTTGGTTAGTTAGTCTTAACGCTACCTTGAGGGTTGGGCTGCTCGGGCATACCGTTCCACTGATGAATATCTCCGACAGTGGGGTCGCGGGTATCTTTTCCACCCCATGGTGAGCCGGGATGGTAGTATGTCCCTGGAACTAGTTCCTTGGTTACATCCACGAGGAGTTTTTCGTAAATGTACCGGGCTGGAAATGACGTCTTTAGCCAGCTCTGTGGGTCGTGGTCTTTGGGGTCGTAGTCCAGGCATTCGCTCTCTTGGTACTGGTAATCTTCGTTGTTGCCGGCGTAGATGACAATGGAAGGGTGGTGCCGAAGAAGCTTCACATTGGCGGTAGCTTCGCGTTTGACGGATTCGAGGAATTCTGGGTATGCGGGGTAGTTCCCGCAGCCGAATAGAAAGTCTTGCCAGACAAGAAGGCCTGTTTCGTCGCAGGCGTCATAGAAGGCTTGGTCCTCAAAGATGCCACCGCCCCATACACGGATCATGACTTGATTGCCATCGGCGGCTAGTTTAATCCAGTCTTTGTATTTCTCCTTGCTCAACCGGGGAGTGAAGCTGTCGGCCGGGATCCAGTTGCTTCCGCCACAAAATATAGGGGTGTTGTTGATTTCGAAGAAAAACGTGGTTCCGGGTTCGTCGGTGAGCTTTCGTTGAACTAGATTGGCTCTTCGAATGCCGAAACGCTTGCTTTCGGTGTCGGCTACTTTATTGCTGGCAAGAAGCCTGGCGGTCAGTGTGTAAAGTGGTTGTGGCCCATAGCCCACCGGATACCATAATTCAGGATGCCGAGTTAGGAATGTCGCCGTAGCAGTACCCTGGGTAACGCACACCGTCTCTGTACTAACCACCTTGTCCTTTAGTAAGATGTCAAACTTTACCACGTCTGCTGATCCTTCGACGTCTGCTTTTGCGATAATAGTTGCAGATTTCAGCGACGGATCCACATCTATTGTGAAGTACAGATCCGCGATTCGAGACTCATATGTCTCAATGTTGATGGGACGCCACGGCCCGCAAGTGAGAAGTGTCGGGCCCCAGTCCCATCCCTCGCACAATTAGCAGTTAATCCTACAGTTTCGGACCGAGAGAAACACACGTAGTGGTACTGCGCTTTCCTCACTGCTAGGCGGCTGGGGTCGCCATTCCAGCAGCCCCAGTGGTGACCTGGATACATCTCTGGGATCTTCCTCCCCGCCAAAAAAGCGCTCTCAAACGTGATCTCCAACGCATTGCGCGTATGTTCCTCTGCACAGAGAAGCTTTGTGACATCTACTCTCTCAGGAACAAACATGTTATCCGTCTTTAGGATCTCAGTCTCGTTCAGCACCACGGTCGCAAATGTATCCAGCCCCTTAAATACCAAAACAACCTTTTGCGCATCACTGCTAGAGTGGGTGGGAGGTGACGGGAAATGCGCACGATATACCCACGTCTTCTCGCCGACCCATTGCACGTCCCTCTCGTTTTTGGCGAAGAAAGGGTCGGATATCAGCCCATTGGCGATAAGGTCGAGATGGACGTTTGTCGGGAACTGGGCAACAGGGCGGTATTCTGAAGTCTTGTCGTCCGCCTGTTTGAATGTCCAATCTCGGTCCAGGGGCCGAACAGTTCGGGTCGCCATGCTGGGGTAGGGTGAGGGGGAGAAAGTGGGAGGGGGGTGAGGGGGGGGGAGAGGGTGGGACAAAGTGTTGAGTGGTTGTTGCTGGCTAAGTAGCAGCGATACAATGTGGGTTATGCGTATGTGCGGCGCATTGCCTCCAGCCCTCGAGGCGTATTTTGTCCGTCCCCTAGGCGTATATGGTCCACCCTCTAGGCGTATATTGTCCGCCCGCTAATCTTCTCATACCTAGCGTTACGTAATATAATAGAGTTTTGCGAAGCAATTGAGCCTTGTAAAGTCGAAAGAATTGCAGGTAGTCACCTGTTTGGCGTTGGAGGATCTCTAATGGCTGTGGAACACAGAGCTCATTGGTGATGGCTGATTGGACTTAGCAGCAGCCAAGCTGCCACTGCCGCTGCCAAGAATGAGTGATTGAGGCTGGCTAACAGGGGCTCTGCACGCATAGGAGCCGCCTCTATAGATAAATTACCGCCAGAGGAGACAGTACTACAAGGGACTTGCATCCTGAAGAGAGAAACGAAAACAGGACCCCATCGCGGTCTCTCTTGGCCAGACCCCACCGCCGAAAACTGAGTGCCGCCGCATCCAAGAGGTGGGTTTAGCAAAGGGGACCCTAACATCTCTCCGCCTTATTTCGTTTTTTTGGCGCTTTCCATTGTGGGCGAGAGGGTTTGCCCCAATCTTGGCACGTCTTGGCGTGCACGAAAGTGGTGGATGGTCGCAGCTTGGCAGCTGAAACCACCATTCCATTCCAACAGAATCCACTCTGTCGATCGTCATCGAAGCATCAGTTGCAGCCTGGCAAATCTTCAGCCTTTTCCTATGTTCAATCTGGATTTCCTCAGCCTTGGGCGGGGTTGGTCCGATGACGTCTTGTATCTTTCGTAGGCGTTCCTAACGGTTTAACGAGGGTGATGGGATGGGGCTCAGGATTATAGAGTTTTCTCCCTAGCCTCGAAAAGCATGGGGAACTGCTCGCTGCGAGCCGCGGGCCTCTATCTGTACCCTTTTACTGTCACTTCTAGAGAGGTAACACTGTGGTTTCTTTGGGTTAGCGTTGATACCTTTTGTGATGGTGAGGGTGTCTCGCCTATAATACGATATGGGTGGTTGTTCCGGCAGGCTCTTGGATAGGGTTAATCCTATGGGCGATACATCGCTTGACCAATCATGTCTACTCCTTATCTAATAGCAAAACTCCAAAGTCCCAATTTCAATACGCTTTTTAAAGGAATCTGTTAGCACTTTCTTGCTCAGTGTCGAAATCGAGCTTCTAATCAAACCAAAACCCTTTCTCTTTTCGTTTACTTACTCACACATCTATCGACTGTTCTTAGGAGCAATTCCTTAGGCATTGATATAGCGTCTTACTGAAAATTGATTGCTAACAAAGCTAGATGGAAAATGAAGGGGATTTCTCTTCATGGGTTGATTCAAACGATGGATATAGATCGCCTGCTTGTGGTGCTTAGGAGGCGAATAGGGGCTAGTAATAAACTTGATCTGAACCGTGAGACCCGTGGCAGTCTCAGCCCCTTACTATTCCCGTTTCAACCATGGCGCCACTGATGTGGCGCCACACGACATTACGCAGCACCATAGCCTCCGTTGCTAACCAACTTGGGTTCCAAGTGTGAACTGCTCTTAAATCCTTGGTTCCTTGGTTGAATGTCCTCAAGAACATGCTCCCTTGAAAATTTGTAAGTATATCCCAAGCTAAATGGCTTCAATGACTTTACTTACGACCACGAGCCTCCCGTGGGAAGCCGGATGAATGATTGACAGTAGGGGCACTCGAACTCTATGGTTGGCGAACGTGGCCAACGCGTTCGGTCCCCAGACTCTGTACTGTGGTGGATTGGTGCTGGTGTCGGTGCTGAGCTTATGTAGCGTTTAATAATTTTCATAATTGTAGAGGCTATCGGGGCAACTAGTCAGCAAGTTCTTCGCCATTGGCCATGTTGAGAGGCTTCAGTATATACTACTTGGGTGGGGCCGGAGTAAGGTGAAGGATAAACCCACGTTGGAAATTATATTTAAGTCTCCGGTCTGGGATTACAGCTGCATTAGCGTCAACACCTTCGGCATCTCTTTTCCCGGTATCGCTTCTGGCGGACTGAGTGGTTTCGTCGGGCCTGTGAGTGCGTGGTAACTTTTCAGAATGCGCTTGACGGTATATAAATTGGTGTCTCCGGGCAGTAATGTGCTCGGCAAGCTGAAGTGCCAAACCTTCTTGCATACCAGGGTATTTTACTTTGACATGTATAATATCCCACGGGTCTGCGGGAGGATGTTGTGGGAGCTGCTCCGATGTTTCCTCGGGGTCCATCTTCTGTCTGGTACTCGCCTGCAACACCAGGACTCTGGCCTTGGAAAACTTGTTTGTGACCCTGTCCCAGGCTGGGTCGGCTGCATCCGGAACATCGATCACCTCTACATCGTCATCCAAGTCTGGTAGATCTGGCTGGTTTTCTTGGTCTTCAATGTATGTGTCTGGCTGGGCCTCCTTGCTTACTGAAGTCGACTGGCTGGCTCGTGAGGCCTGTCCTGTACCCCGTAGTTGTTTTTCGCCTATTTTATTATGTCTGGAAGATTTTGTGTCTAGCTCCGCCTTTTGACTACCGGAGGTTTCATTGACTCTAGGGAGAGCGAAGAGGGCCATCTGCTGCAAATGGCGGGAGACGTGATTCCTGAGCTTGGTGGAATGCCTCATGCACAGATTGCATTGTCCTTCGACAGCTCTCGAAGGTTGTAGGGACATATCTTTTAGTAGAGGTAGCTGGCTTAGGTCGAAGTTCGTGTTGTGGTGGCGCCTCATATGCGCTAGGAAGGCGGACCCTGTCCCATATTCTGGGTGATTCTCAGTGTTGCAGAACCACTTTACTCGATGGCGCTGCATTTCATGCCTGTACCGCTCGTCTCGGCTCTCGAAGAAATAATCGAATAATTCGCAATCTGGATACGTACAGACGTATGGTTGTAGATCCTCGAAAACGTGTTTCCTGCGTGATTTGATGAGAAGTAATTCCCAGGGGCAACACTCGGGGAAGACTTACCTCCATGTATGATCTGACATAATCACCTTGGTGACTAGGCAGTATGGGCACTTGAATCTGTCCAGATCTATTCTGTCGTCTCCCTTGGGTCTTGGAGGCACTTCGACATGTAGGTCTTTCCCGGCATAACTGGATGCCATGGATGATTTATACTCAGCAATAGAAGGAGAGAGGAGAGAATCTGGGTCCCCCTCATCATGGATCCCCTCAAGGCGCAAAGTGGTGGCTTTGGATTGTAGAGTAAGCTGGCTGCTCACCGCTTGAATCTGCGCTGCTTCGCTGACAGGCCCTGATTGTGAGGCGGATTTATCGATTTCTGGAGACAAGGGTTTTGGGGCTGATGGAAGAGGGAAGGTCACCTTTGGCCTTGCTTTGGCAGTGTCAAGGCTCTGATCGTGAGACTCGCGATAATAGAGGATCTGACGGCGGCGCGAAATCATCTTGCCTAGACGTGTGGCAACATCCAGGACTAATCCCGGAAACTTATCCATCACGTAGAGGACATCGAAGTGTTGATAGAATGATGCTTCAATTGACGTCTTGTCTTTTAGCCGGTCGAGGGGTGCGGGCCATCTGATAGGTAGCTTGTACAGACGAGTGATTGTAAATTTGATGGAGTCCAATATGCGCGGCATTTCTAGAGTAGGTTTTCGTCCTAAAAGACTGATTGGGTTGGGAACCGGAGCTTTGGGTGTCGAAATCTCCACGTTTGTCTCTTTTCCTTGACCTCTTTTCATTTCTGCGCGACCTCTTAGAGCAGTCTGGTTGTCATTACTGGAGTTGGATGATATCTCCCAGGGAGAGTCATCCGTTTCTTCTTGCCCATCGGGATCGCTATCTGGGGAAGTGCTCGGATCCTCGTTTAATCCCTCATATGGAGATGGAGCCTCCTCGAATGGTTTCCTTTCGTTCCGGAGAAGGGAAAGCGCTGGTGTTATTGATCAGTTGAGTCCCCGATCTTAGTCCAATTTAACTAAAGCCTAACATTTTTTATCTGTACGATGGAGTCAGCAACTAACTGGGAGCGGAAATCTTGCAGAAGCATTGGATGTTCTAATGAATCTAGGAAGTTAGAGCGGGCTCGCATCGGGAGCAAATGTAAGGCGAAAATGAATGAATAATGTATGTAACTGGGATCTTACAGTGTCATCTATGGTCTTCAAGAGTTTCTGCACCTATAAGAGAGGGCATTAGCAGTTGCAACTGGTGCTGGAACAGCTCAAAGGGGCTTTCTACCCCCGGAGGGTCTAATTCTGGCTCAACCGGTCTTTGTAAAAAGAAGCCTCTCTCGGCCGGTGGTGAGGGTAGGTCTCGTAGCGCTTTCCAGAGTGCGCAGCCCCGACGTTTTTAGCCTATAATTTGTACTTATTAAATTCGTCTTGGACTTGATCAAGTGGCACCTGATCTTGAAAGTCGCGCACAGGGTTCTTAATGGCTTCGATAAGCCCTTTAAAAGAAAAGTAGCACTTGGCATGAGCTTCAGAGATGAGGGCTGCCATCTGGATGGCGTAACCTCGCAGCCATGGATAGTGCTTTGCGGGTTTGGAGGTGGGGTGTTTGGCGGCTGCAGAAGAGAATCGAGCCTCCCCCCTATTCACTCTTTTGAAAGCCATTCAAACTTCTACGATCTATACCTTAGATAAGAGTTGTAAGGCCTGACCTCGCCCTGTCGTACGGAGAGTACTTCAGGCACTTTGCGGTAGAGCAACGAGGTGTGGTGGTGTATTTACCCCTTATATTCGACGGCGCACGGGGCGGGGTGGGTAAGGGAAATAAACACCTTACCGAAAACTAAAATCAGGACTGAAACCTCCTCATCTATGGGTGGTGGGGGTAGTAACGTTATGAAAACGTGATGCCATGCCAGAGCTTCATGAGCCGCTAAACGAATTCTCGAACCGACCGTCGCATCCTCAGTCGCCATCAGGCGTAAACCAGTAATACTCCCCCGTCTCCTCAAAATGCTCCTGACACCGCCTATCAAACTCCTCGTTCATCCTACGTATGTACTCCTCGTGCGCCTCTCTCTTCAATCGCGCGTCCTCGGGCTCGATAAACCGCCTAATGACGTCCTCCTTCGCGCATTCATAGGCTCTGTTTCCCTGGTAGTCTCGGATTGTTTCATTAGCGCCTGCGGCGCGGAGGCGCGCGAGGAGTCGCGTGCGTTTGTCGCCGGCCATGGCCGCGTAGTGGAATGGCGTGCGGCCTTCGGAGTCTTTGGCATTGATGTCGGCGCCATGATGGAGGAGGAGGTCGACTCGGGGTAGGGTGTGAGTCTCCCATCGTGATTCGCCTACTCCGTTGACGTAGTATTTTCTTACGCCCTCGGCGTCGTGAGACGGGACCATTACTGCAAGATGGAGTGGGGTTCTCTGGGAGATATTGCGAGCATCTACAGCTGCGCCATGTTCTATGAGGATCTCCATGCACTCCTTTGCAGTCTCCGGTGGCTCTGCTCCCGGAGCCTTGTCCGCCCAGCGATCCCGGCATCCTGATGCCGCGTAATGCAGCGCCGTTAGTCCCTCTTTTACCCAGGTTTTGGTAGTGAGGTCGGGTTTTGCTCCGTGCTCGAGTAGCAGCTCGATTATCGCCTTATCGGCATTGGAACAAGCCTCGTGCAGTGCAAGACTTCCCGTCCAGCATGGCTCGTTCACGTCGCACCCGGCGTCTAGTAGCTTCTCTACGAGTTTAGTGTCTCCCCGCGAGGCTGCGAAAGTGAAATCGTACTGCATCTTGGTTTTTAGTTTGCGTTCTCTTCTTTTCCGCTGTGTGATGAGATCGCGGAGCCAAGCCCAGAAGGGCAGCCTGACGGCAGCCATATTTGTGGTAATTATGTTTGCAGCTAGATGGGTTGCTGAGGTGAAAGCGGACTCCTTCCTGATAGCTATCCTCGTTCCCCCTGTGCCCGATTCCGTCCGCCGAGTATGGCTCTTGGCTTGAACAGGTTGATGAGGGGCTCCCGCTAGTATTGGAGCCGCGCAACTAGTCAACGAGTATCAGACGCGGGAGGATACCGTAGTAGATATCTGTAACGGCTTTGGCAGAGATATGACCCAATTGGAGAGGTCTCTGACTTGGCGGACTTAGGATGCTTGGAGACGAGGTTGAGAAGTTGGGGCTCTTGGGCACGACTCTGCCTGCTGCAGCGCTATTGGTCGCCGTATCTGACTTCGGCCTCTTCACCGTCACACCCAACCCCGCTTTGCTGCATCCGCAGTTTGCGCTGGCCGACCTGGTACCAATGGAATCCTTCAAATCACCAGTTTGAGTTGCATTGAAACATACTGGAGGACCCACTGTATTTGGTGGGGGGCCGATTGTTCCGATCGTTGTGTGCGACGGACGTCGAGTCGGCGCTACTACTAGTCTACGCGATGAGATGCGGAGACGTTTAGAAGCCGCAGTGGTGAAGCATAAAGTAGAATACTGCCTTGTGATAGTAAGTACCTTATCCCGAACCTGGTTTTACGTTATTCGGGTTCGGTCCATCGACACGTGAAGACTGATATCTATCGTATGACGTTGTTATTCCACAGGATACGGTCTGTTCTGTGCTATTGGGGGCTGGAATGCAGGGATTGGGATTGACTTTGGTGCTGCGGTTTACGGAGTATGCGGGATTTAAATAAGGGAACTTAAACCCATTTGATCAAGAGACGACGCTCCCCCGCAACCGCGTGTCGAATGCCCCTCGTCTTGCCTGTCGAGCATACAGGTATCTGCAGAGTGATTGTATCCGCTCTGTAAATTGCTTGGGGTCGCTCCCTGGTTTCATTCTTGAACGCTCAGCGTTCTTTGTTGCCGCCATGGCAACGATAAGGATCGCCGATGCGAAAGATCAGTTCTTACGGACAAAGGCCCAGGATGGACTCAGCTCAGGTATCGGCGACAGCATCTATCGCACTCAGTCGTTTTCCCGGTCGGAGGCAATGGACGCTCACGACGACATCTACAATATTCGTTCTCGGTCCAAGGCTCCCTCTATGGACCGGCGTAGCAGCAGGGCGGACGCAGCGGAGAGAGAGGACGATAACCCTGGTTTGCGCAAGCCAGGCGACTTCAAGCAGAAGCAGGTACCAAGCGATACCGCGGGCGTGGTTGTGTGATCTACGCTCAATCTTAGCAGGTCTTTAAGGGCAAAATGCTTATGTGGCTTGCCTACCAGTCAATCGGAGTCATCTATGGCGACATTGGGACCAGCCCTCTCTACGTCTACTCATCGACATTCAGCTCTGAGCCCTCAAATCAGGACCTTGTTGGGGCTCTGTCAATAATCATCTGGAGTCTGTTCATGATGGTGACGGTAAAGTACATATTCATCATCCTATGGGCAGACAATGATGGTGAGGGAGGAACGTTCAGCACGTATTCTCTGCTCAGTCGCTATGTAGGGTTACTTCCCATCCCCCAAAAATAAAGCTGACAATCTTGGTTCTAGATGAACATCACCCATCGCGATCCACGAGAGGCATCTCTTGTTCAATTGAAGCGGCATTTATCAGGTGACCTTGAACGAGCGGGAAAACACGTGCGCCATGGCTTGGAATCTAGCAAATTTGCAAGAGGGCTCCTTAAGGTTATAGGAGTGTTGGCGGTGACTATGGTCATCTCCGACGGACTCCTCACCCCTGCTCAGTCGGTACTAGGGGCCGTCCAAGGTATTCGGGTCGTGGACCCTAGTATCTCGAAACGCACCGTGATCGGGGTCACCGATGCTATCCTGGTTGTGTTGTTTCTGATTCAGCCTCTCGGGATTACAAAGATCGCCTTTGCATTTGCGCCAATTATTATTATCTGGCTTGGCTTCAATGCAGTCTTTGGGATATACAATCTTTCTAAATATGACACTAGCGTCTGCAAAGCCTTTAATCCCAGCTACGGATTTGAGTTCC
Source organism: Geoglossum glabrum (assembly GCA_021527465.2). Taxonomy (NCBI): domain Eukaryota; kingdom Fungi; phylum Ascomycota; class Geoglossomycetes; order Geoglossales; family Geoglossaceae; genus Geoglossum; species Geoglossum glabrum. The sequence continues at coordinate 38,661 of JAJDFE020000137.1, forward strand.
TGATACGCAATAAAGAGCAGGGATGGAAGATGCTTGGTGGCATTTTGCTAGCTTTCACTGGTGTCGAGGCCCTTTTCGCTGATCTTGGAGCATTCAGTAGGAGAGCTATCCAGCTCAGTTGGTTGTGCTACACGTTTCCGTGCCTTCTTCTGGCGTACATTGGGCAAGCATCTTTTATCGCCGTACATCCAAAGGCGTACTCAAATCCTTTCTTTAGTGCAGCGCCACCTGGGACTATCTATCCGGCCCTAATCATTGCAATTCTGGCTGCTATTGTGGCTTCGCAAGCTATTATAACTGCAACCTTTCAGGTGAGGGACCACGAATCGAATTGCGAAAAATCTAATCTGACCCCCCCCATAGCTCCTGGCCCAAGTGATGAAACTCTCATACTTCCCGCAGATTAAAGTGGTTCATACTTCTAGAATATTCCATGGACAGCTTTACGTCCCAGTCGCAAACTGGCTCCTCATGATTGGAACAATCTTAGTGGCATCGATTTATAATAATGTCTGTCATTAGTCTGTCTGTGGTGGCTCATTGCCTCTCATACTGATTTTGCTCGCAGACTACATCTCTCGGAAACGCCTATGGAGTCTGTGTGATGTTTGTGACCTTCTTCGATACATGCATGGTCTCGTTGGCGGCTATGTTCGTCTGGCGCATCAGCCCCTTTATAGTCTTCCTGCCCTGGCTAACCATCGCGTGCCTGGACGGTGCCTATCTCTCTTCCGCGCTGACCAAAGTGCCAGTTGGCGCTTGGTTCACCATCACGCTCGCAGCCGTGCTTGCATCCGTTTTCCTATTATGGAGGTTCGGTAAAGAACAGCAATGGCTCGCAGAAGCCGAAGACCGCTTCCCGACTTCGCATTTCGTTAGGATGGATCCAGACGGGCAGGTATATCTTACAGAGCGATACCATGGGACCCCTCTAAGCTCTACCAGGGGTTTCGGAATATTTTTCGACAAGGCTGGCGAGACTACTCCTATTGTTTTCAGCCAATTTGTTCTCAAGCTTACTGCGATGCCTGAGGTTGTCGTTTTCTTCCATCTACGCCCCCTTGAGACTCCCTCGGTGGGGCCGGAGAACCGGCATACCGTTTCACGACTTGCAATCCCCAACTGCTATCGGCTTGTTGTTCGCTACGGATATAACGACGAAATTATCACTCCTGATCTCGCTTCCGTCATCTTCGAGCAGGTCCGTAGGTACCTGATCGAGGGACGGGTCGACGCCCAAACGAGAGCTCTATCAGAACGCCCCGAGGCCACTACGGATGAAAATCAGGTTCACACACCAAACCATGCCGTCATCATGCCTGAAGAGAAGAAAGCGGCTAGTCCAGAGCTATACAGTAACGAACTGGCCAAACTTGAAGATGCATATGCGCACAAGGTTCTTTACATAATGGGCAAGGAGCAGATGAAGATTAGTGAAGGCACAAATTATTTTAGGAGGGTATTATTATCGATCTTCTTGTGGATAAGGGATAATACGAGGCCCAAGATGGCAAATCTAAGGGTTCCGACGGACAAGGTGATTGAAGTGGGATTCCTAAAGGAGATCTAGTGTACCTACGGAAGTGGAAGCAGTACCGGTAGTCGACTTAATGACGATTATCGGTATTGCTTCCACTTTTGCAAGAGGGTAATCCCTATAGTGGATATACTAAGCAGAACTATCACGAATGTATTCGCGGCAATGCAGAATTCCCCGTTTTTGCAGGTACATGGATGGTGGATCAGTCGTGAGGGCGTAGAATTTGCACTCGAAGCCGAGCAAGCGCGGCACATATGCAATTCAATTCACTGGCGGCAGTTTGCTTGCTTCAGCGGCCGATAGATGGGTGGCAGCAAGTACCTGAAACTATTTCACCACGAGGTTTGTCGGTTGACTTGGCGAGTTGGGTTCTACGGAATTAAAGGGGGAGGGGTTTGCAGACTACGCACGCTGGTAACAATCGTAAAGTCGTGGGACTGGCTAGTATTGTGTGCGCGCACCTAGCTAGTTAGTCCATCGGTAACCGGTCGAAAAAAATACAAAGTAACAAAATTCCCCAATCAAAAGCCCCTATTCCCCCTAACCCGAGTGCGTTTGCTCGCTTTGGGGTTCTGGCTGTTGTGGGGCATGACGTTGAGGGGTTTAGCCCCTCCCCCGCCCCCCTATCTTGGCGCTGACGGCTGTTTTCTGGTGGTGTATCTAATAGCACTGACTGAATTTTTCAAAGCTTCTTGGGGTTGAGCAAGGTATTACGTTATATTGCTCTACTAGGGTTCAAGTGCAGGTTTAAGTGCGGATTCGAAGAAGAGAAAAAAAAGGAAACGGGGAAAATAACACGCCGGGTGCAGGGTTTCCGGGCTTGTGCGAAAGGGATGAATACTTGGATAGCTACTTGGATAGCTACTGGGTGGAGATATAACCTTGTATGGGAATAGGTATATGGCCCACCTCGCGGTTACCTTGGCCTGCTTTAAGTCCACATAGTGGGTAAATACAATGTTAGATTCCGTGAACCCGCTTACTACGACATTGCCAAACGAAAAAGCCGATGATAGCGCCTGTTGCTATCAGTGACGCGGAAATAATACCCAGAATTACGGGGAGAGCGAGAGGGCGGGTAGGCACTTCTAGGGAGGCTGATTGAGGGGATGGTGTAGATGTTTTACTGCTTGTCAGCGTCTGACTAGGCGGGAGGACGGTAGGGACAGCCAAATAGCTAACCAAACTCGTCAGCTGTATCTGTTGAAGAAACGTGCTACAAGCTGGTAAGTCCTAATAATAACCGATGGTATCATCAGTACTTCGCCTCTCCCCTATTTATCTTTTCAAGAGACCATAACTAAACTAGTTACTTAGATACTTACCGGCACGCCGTTGCAAAACTCAACCAACCGCAGCTGGCCCATCGCCTGGATGTGGCTTTGGAGAGTATTGAGAAGTTTGCTCTGCTCCGCCGCGGCCGAGTTCTGCGCTGCCGCAGCTGAGCTCTGCATGGTATAGGAGCTCTGCATGGTATAGGCGCTCTGGGCATCAATATTGCTCTTGCTGATCCCACCGGCTGCCGCTTTGTATGAAAGTGGCGCCCAGACTCCAAACACCACGGCTGCGGTAAAGCCGAAGATTTTGATCGTCCAATCGATGGCGAATTCCAGCCCATTGGTCTGGTTGTTGTAGGGGGTGGTGGAGTTTGTCGTGTTGGTTGGGGAGTTGGGCCGCGGTGGAGTCGAGGGGTCCTGGCGGGTTCATGTTGTTGCTGGTGGGGGTTCTAGCGTCGCTGATGGGTTTCTGTGTGATTGCGACTTGGGGGAGGGGGGTTGGCGTGGCTCTGTCACGGCTGACCGAGGAGGTCCAGTACCTACGGGGGCAGTTCGTGGTCGCAAAGCGGTTCCAGAATAACTAGGCAACTAATGTGCAGAAAGCTCGATACTGTACGCAACTGACTATCAGGATCCTGTTTTCCATGGTGTAAGCGCTTCGCTGGTCCTACTGTTGATACTAACCTTCAGCCTTACCAACTTAGTCAGCTCAGCCTCCCACGTGCTTAATCCATCGAAGTTCCAAAAAACCAACAACACAGCAGAGCAACGATCACCTGACGGGACTGCTAGTCGATTACAACTTTACAGCGCCTACACTTAGCTCCGCACATGGCAGCGCACGGCATTAGTCTTGGTGAGCCGACGATCAGGTGAGCAAAGAGGTAGGGCTTACCCTATGTTCCACCGGGCTGATCCTGCCAAACCAGGCTGGAGAGCCTTACCGGCCGCACCAATCAAAGTGACGACCGTAGCGAAGATGGCGACGACGATAGCGATGGGGATGGCAGGATGACGGGAATGATGCCACCGGATTCGCAGCGACAAAGCCTTCTATCCAGTCACCGTCTTCTCACTGACCCTCCCGATCCATCTCCTGTCTTGGGTACCTCTCCTCCCTCCTTTCAGCCCCCCCTCCCCACTTCCCCCCAACTAGCCACTTCCCTCACATACTTCAACTGTCTTTCCCTCGTCCTCGGGATCCAGATCGGCTCTGGCATTTTTTCCACCCCCTCCGTCGTCAGTGCCCATGTTCTGAATCCCACCGCTGGGATACTGACCTGGCTCCTATGCGGTCTGCTTGTCTGGACCGGCGCCGCGAGCTTCATCGAGCTCGGCACACGTGTGCCACTCAATGGCGGGATGCAAGAGTACCTCCGGGCCGGGTGGGGTGACGTCGCCGGATTCCTGTTTCTGTGGGTGTGGTTGGGCGTCGTTCGGCCGGCAAGCATAGCCGCGATCGCGATGATCTTTGCGGAGCATGTTCAGTGGGCGCTGGGAGTGGGGGACTACTGGGTGCTGAAGAAGGCAATCGCATTAGGAGGGGTGGTGGGCATCACGGCGATGAATTGTTTGGGGGTTAAGTCGGGGGCGAAAGCGGCGGGGTGGTTCTTGGTGCTGAAAATTGGTATGATCTTTTCGATTGTGGGCGCAGGCGTAATAGTTGGGTTCCGTGAGAAGGGGGGTTATTTTTTCGGCGCGGAGCCATCGGGGGTTAGGCTAGTTAGGCGGGAGGAGGTGGGGACGAAGAGCGTTTGGAAGGAGGCTGGTGAATACGTTACCGCGGGCTTTGCGGCGCTGTGGGTTTACGGCGGCTGGGAGGCTGTGAGTTCCAGCCTTCCATCGACTCTTCCCTGACTCCTCATAATATCGTATCTGCTGACGACACAAAGCTCGGCTTCATCGCTGGCGAGATGCACAACCCCACGCGTGATCTCCCTCGCGTCCTTAACTCTGCCATGCTCATCGCCATTATATCATTCACCCTCATGGCCGCCGCGCTCTACATCGTCCTCCCATTCCCCACAGTCCGCGATACGGACACCCCGGTAGTCGTCCGTCTCCCCTCTCCTCCATCCATTCATTCACCTATGCCCCATCACTGACACCCCTCACACGAGCGGTGTAATACAGACCTTTGGGACCACCCTCTATGGCCCTTGGGGTGCCCTCACGTATACTATCGGGATATCCCTCTCCGCACTTGGGTCGTTGAATAGCAACGTCTTTGCCATCGGCCGCCTTGCTTGCGCTGCAGCAAGGAGGGCGTACATCCCTGCAGTCTTCGCGGGGGATAACAGCTCGGGGATGAGTGTCGCGGAGGAAGGGCGCTGGTTAAGAGCCAGGATGAGGGACCAGGGATTGCCACAGTGGATTGTCGAGATTATCACTGGATTCGCGAGGGTGACAGGAACGAAGAGACTGAAGGAGGGGGTGCCTATGTATGTTACATTTATTTCCCCCCACCCTTCCGTAGACCATAGGGTTGGCTGCCTAGCCCGATCCGGGGCCGTACCGGCCGAGCCAGACGGGAACTGACCAAACGTATGAAATAAAGCTACTCTATGCTCCTTACCGCCCTCCTCACCACTTTCTACATTATGATGGGCACCTTCCGAGACCTCTTGACTTTCATTGGAATTGTCGAGTACTTTATCTTTATCCTCGTCGTCCTCTCGCTCTTCCGACTACGGCGGCACCCCCCGTCTTCGCCCCATTCCCCCACTTCCGTAGATCCTAAACCCCCGGCGACGGTCTACCGAACCCACACATTGAATCCGGTGGTGTTTTGCGTGCTAAGTGCGTTCCTTGTGGTAAGAGGTGTGCTAGTAGAGCCGAAACAGGGGGCCGCAGTTGTGGTGATGCTGGGAGTTGGGTGGGGGGTTTGGTTGTGGAAGGAGAGAAAGGGAGGGGGAGCGTCGGGACGACAAGGATAGAGTTGGTTGCACAGCAGCCAGAAGGTATCAATTTTTTGTAAATTTGCCCCGGCCGAAAAAGCACGGTATCCAGGCTGTGGAGCAGTTCTGCGTGTATTTCGACTACCAGGGAGACGTACCGAAGGAATAGAACTGCGTTGGTTGTCCCCGCTAGATTTAGGTCGCATGCTAGCAGGAGAATCTGAGATTCGTTCTGTGGTGGTAAATAGGAGCCAGCCAGACTGTACTGCCCCTATTCACCCGAACCGGGTTTTTGGTGGGCGAAGACTTTTTCTTCGCATACGTCAACTTGTCACTTTATACTAGATACTCATATTTAAACCAATCTATTCGGTCACATTTCGCCAGCAACGATGTAGACAGGCCTAATTGGCATGAGGATCGATGGAGAGAAGACGAGGGAGAAGAGTTCTCGCAGCTACGAGGCCGCCGCCTTGACAGCGGCACACTGCTCAGATAGGGGCGGCGTTCCAATTCTAACAGTCCCATCGCCACGACGGGCCTACCGATACTCGAGAGGGTTGCGCCGAACAGCTCCAATGCGGCGGCCTGGACTATGCAGGCATCGCACGGATCGACCCCTATCGCGAGTACGAAAGCTGAAGGGATTAACCTGCCGCAGATGAACAGTTGACAGCTGGGGGATAAGCGTGGCACCTTAATCCGGCCAAGGTCTAGTTCACGCGAATCATTCAACTCCGCTCGTGTCACGCAAACATTTTCTATTTTTTTTTTCTTGGAAAATAGGCGGGTTAGCGTTTCCGGAAAGAAGTATGCAGGAAATACACATCGATTGGTTGCTATGGGTGGTAAACCACGGTATAAATTGTGGAGTGGTAGGTATTTCTAATACAGTTGGAAAGACTATAAAAAGCATCCAGAACTCCGGTTAAGCAACCACTAATATCAACCACCTGTAACGTGCACAAGCTTCCGCGTGCGTGTTTGACCTGGTTTACGTGTTAGCATCGACAGGCGCGGGACTTACTGGAGAGCTGAGCATTGAGATAACGGTGGTTGGGGGGGGGGGGGGGGGAACATCACTCATGACAAAGGGTGCGGTGAATGAGCCGAGAAAGGGGCCAAACCCACCTAGAACGCATCTTCCTAGTCCCCCTACTCGTAAAACCCTTTCCCACCAAATCTCCTCTTGAAAAACGACTCCCACATTTCGTCCTCCCAGTCAGTGATGCTCGGGTAGTCGGTCACGGGGATTCTAGGCGACCACGGAGACCTGCGTTCAATGTACGAGGGGCTGGTTTTGGCGGCGGTTCGGGTGTAGAAATCGATGGCTCGCTGGCGGAGGGTGGGCGCGGCGCTTATGCAGTGGAGGAGGAGGGAGAGTATTAGGATGAGGGGACTGGTGATGCGCATTTTTGCTATGGGGGGGGGGGAGGTGGAGTGGTGAGGTTTAGAAGTTTGTGGAGGTGGCTGTGCTGGGCTGCTGAGGGGGGTACTGGGTCGGTATGCTACTGATTCAGGAGCCGCTTTCCAGCTGGTAGACTGCCCGGTGATATAGAAACGGAGGTTGGTTGCTGGCTAGATAGAAGAAAAACCCCGCGGGAGGCCTTCCCTTACTTATACCCATCACCGTGACGCAATTCCAACCCACATCCACGTCCTACCCACCGCAAATCGAAACGCATCATCATCGTCCTGCGTCTTCTGAAACGAGCGGACGAGTTGGCCGCTGGTTGTGATGTACAGTAAGTACTACGTCATAACCAAGCGTTCAGCAGCCACCCGCGCGAATATTTCGCTGTGGTGGTGGGGTGTAGACAAGTGTTTTCTGGCACTTGCGAGTACGTATTTCTGGGGGAGCACAGCACTGCCTGGGATAGGTAGCCCCAGCCGGACAGGAGCCTCTATACACCACCACTAATTATTGCACCGGGGGGGGAGGGTGGGGCTATAACTACAATATAGCATGTATCGCATCGTTTACGTAGAGGTTCGCCAACGACGAAACCGCGCCGCGTTGCAACCCGCAACACCCTTTTTTCCCCCTCTGAAAACCCCATACTGTTCGTAAAACCCGTAAAACAGAAACGCGCGACGCTAGAATATTCTGGAATTTTGCACGCATGTAATTTTTTTTTTTAGCGCGCGTAACCGTAATGGGGCGGGAGGGGGGGGGGGCTTTTTTTTGAGGCTGGAATATACCAACTTTGGGGGGAGGGGGCTGGTGTTTTTTTTCTTTTGAAAGGCGGTTTTTGACGTAAAGAGAGGCGGTGTGGGTGGGTGGATGGAGGCTGGTTTGGGTGGTACCTATTTCACCTATTTTTACCCGGTTTTGTTTAATTTACTCCTCTGGAATATACGCGTAATTGTGCTGATGGAACGGGCTTTCGTAGTTGGGGTGGTCTTGGGTTCCATTGCCGTAAAGCCCGTCCTGCGCCTTGCGGCTCTCTCTCTGTTTGAAGTCTCGGAAGACAGCTGTCCCGCGACAAGCCAACGACATATATCCTTAGCGCTTCGCCACCGGGATGAGTTACATGTAGCGATTTCTGACGCGCCGCCCGGGCTCTCGCGGTTGGGCTGGTCGGGCATCCTAACGTACTTGTGGGGGGCATTGCCCGGTCTATGGGAATAACGGGGGCACTGTGGAGTAAAGGTATGGGCTGTATCTGGGAAGATTGCGGAAAGTTGTTGTTGGATTAGCGGAGGATCGCATGGAGTTGGATGGCGGGGGTCGCCATGCAAAAAATGGCAGGGCGGGTGAGAGCTGAGTAAGAAGTAAAGGGCGATACACTTTTTAAGCTGCCTGAGGAATTTATCGAAAGAAAGGGGAAGAGGACGGACAGGTTTTCAAACTGGTGTGTAGAATGCCTCCGCCCTATCGTTGGTTAATCCTGTGCCTCCAGTTCCACTCTCTGACCTCCAGTATCGCCAAACGCCAAACCACCCTCCCGTTTACGTACAACCCACCAAAACTTCACTCATGTGCCTCGCGGGATTTGTCGCGGTTGTTGGCAGTGCTCCACAACACAGCCCGCTAACCATCGTTAATGTAATAGTCACAAAGGCACGACGAGGGTGTCATAGTATATGTAGAATATAATATAGATTGATTGCTCGTTCACGTAGCCATTTGAATGAGAGCTTGCCTGGGAGCTTATATGCTCTCAAACAAGGTAAAAGAGAATATAGCAGCCCGGGAACTAGTAGCAGAGCGCTGCTGCTATCTGCTGTTGCTGCTAAGGGTATAGGGTATAGTAGTAAGCTGCTTACTTTACTCATGGAGCACCGACGGATGGTGATTCTTATGTAAAACCGATGGGTTGTATTATAGGTCTATAAAGCTCAATTTACAGGACTGCCATAGCCAGAAGGCCTATTACTGCTAGGGCTATACCCCACAGCAACGCCTGTGGCCCGCCACATGTCGCACGGTCCGGGTATGACAATGTCTGACCCCTCTTCGCCTCCTGAGCAACACGATCAGGAAGCCCACATGTAGAGGCCAAAGCCTCGCAGCTATTACGAGAATCAGTTGGATTCGACTTATCTACATCATTTTCCTGTGCCTTAGCCTTCGCCGCGCTTCTGCCAACAATAGTTTGTCCGTTGTCAGCTTGGGGACCCCGCCATACTGGCTGCGATGCGTCTCGGCGAATATATAGCATCTATATTCATGGCTACAGCGGCGATTTCATAGCGCTGGCGGTAGCGAGGTTATGGCGGTGGTTGCGGTAGGGTTCTCTTAGCGGTGGGAGCGATAGGATTATGGAGGTGATAGCAGTGACAATGCTGGCAGGCAGCGATGGCGACGGTGCTGATTATAGAGATAGATCTCATGAGAATTCTGTTCGGTCGTGCAGAATTTATACAGGCTTGTCGGGCTCATAACCTGTTGCAGTGTTGGATAAGATAGATGGATGAGTTGTAGATTACATTGTATTCGACCTCGTGATGCAGAGTTTTTCCAGCCTTATGCGAGCTGAGGAGCTACCGCGGGGTTAGCCCTAGGTGGTTGTCGTGGCCAATAACAATACACAACGTCAAGCCCCCGCCTCCTTCAATAGCTTGGTAACAGTAACTATGCGGTACCCTCTACGCCTTATCTCGGGCAGTGCTTTCCGTAACATAGGAGCAGTCCAGCTCCTCCTATCATGACAGATAATGATCCCTCCAGGCCGCAACATACTGAGTATATGCCGTGCATTGAAACGCCAAAAAGGAAGCTGCGGGTCGTGTGGGTAGATGCTGCCAAGGACGAGCCGGTAGCCCAATTCCCGCAGATTCTCGCGCATCCTGTCGCTGTAGAAGCCCGAGCCGGGCCGGAAGTAGTTGGGTGGGCCTTCGGCGCCAACAGCAGCGTATGCATCATGGAGTTTTTCTCGCACAGACTCGATCTGGCTGGCCAGAACAGCGTTACTCAGGGATCGCGAGGGCTCATCGTTCATAGCATGATTCCCGAGCTCGTTCCCACTGCGGATCAGGCTTTTCAGGATCTCCTCGCGACCGGCGACTTGTGAGCCGATGATGAAGAATGTCGCGGTGGCTCCATTGGCCTCGAGCACCTGCATGATCTCCCTGGTGTATTCGGATGGGCCATCATCGACCGTGAGTGCAACGATCTTCGAGCGCGTGGGGACATGCCAGAGGATATCCGACCAGCGACGCTGGAAGTATCGTATTAGAAAGTGTGGCGGTTTGTAGATGATGTAGAAGGGAGTGATAAAGATGCACAGAATGACCAAGAGGCCAAGCATGGTTTCCATCCTCGACCGCCGGGCTCTTCTCCGCAATCTAGATGGTAATCGAAAGAGGTGAAGAACACGAGGCATTATGGCATTGACATCACATTCCTGGCCTTTTACGGTGGAACTGGGGCGACGTGAAGACAGAAGAGGTTGCCATGCCAAGACAACGGATCCCGTGATGATAAGCGGCGCAGCCACAGAGTTTTTCCGTTTTGGAGGAACGCAAAAGATTCTCTAATGATCAGAAAGAAGGGTGAGTGGGTATCTAGAAGGTGTACCTGCCGGAAGTGCTACAGTAAAATTTTGCCCAACTTGGTGGATGACGAAAGGGAAATCGTTATGGGTGTCGGTACGTCCACCACCCTTTTTGGTGCGGCCACTGCCTTTTCGACTACCAGTAGATTCCTAGTCCGTTATGCCACTCCCAAAACGTCGCTCTTGTTGCTCGCGACAGCAAATTAAGAACAATCAGTACCTTATGTAGTGTTAGAATAGGTCGTGTAAAGCAGAATTGAATTGATTAGACTACTGCTACATTCTATGAAGGTGCGTCGACGAGTTTTCTACTTAGGCCAAGCAGATAGGGCTTCACCCTTTTTCGGCTGGTGTCACCAACACCAACATGTAAACCGAGAGCCACTTGGAAACTCACGCATGGTCCCTTCGCAGCACAGGACCAATATGAGTCTCTAGCTGCTCCATTTTAGAAAGAAAATAGTTGGTATCTTTCTCATCAAGTGTCCAGAATAATTCCTTGCCGAACTTCTCCATACCGCCCTCTGGTTTCAATTTCCTTACAAGCTCCTCCATGGCTTCCCTGAATTGGTCCAATGGCCCACCTTCCACTCTGAGAGAACAAACACCAGTGAACAATGGGTCTGCTGGCTCTGCCTTTTCTAACTTGAACCTCAAGTCTACAAGGGGAACCAAGACGTCAACGGTTTCTCGCGCGAGCACCGCCCGATCTTTGGGGGCGTCCTCCACAAGGTTGAGATATTTGACGGCATATAGAGTAGCTCTAACGAGCTGGTAGATGTCGTCAATTAAATCCTCCACCGTGACAGGGCCCATAATGATAGGTGGTGAGGTGAGGTGGAAAACGGGAGGCTGAGAAAACCTGAAGAATTGAGGAATGAAAAACGTCTCGGTAAACGACGAAGTAAAAGTACGACGCTTGATGTTATGGGGGAGGTGCCGATGGGTAACCACGGTACTCTATTCGGGGTAGGTATAAGACGTTTCGCTAGGGAATGAAGAAAAGAAGGGGAATTGGTTCTCTGCGGGAGCGAGAGGTCTTTATACACCCGAGTTTCTACTATGTCGGGTGAGTGTTGACGGTGGTACCAGCGAGCTCTCAATGAATAAGACAAAGCCTACCGACGACTACAGCGAGGCCGCCAAGCCTATTCACACGACCCACAGCCAAAGCCCTTGGAAAAGATCTCTACTTCCTAAGCGTTATGTTGCAGGCAGTGCCTGAGGCGGCTCGCAACCCGAGACACGACGCTAGGCGGGCCGCAATAATAAGTGGTGAGAGGTCACGAAATTTGCGAGGAGCCGCGGCTAGCTAGATGCTTCGTGGTCAGAGATCCTGCAAACCGCCCCACGGTACGCCTCACCGCCGTCACTGCGCCATGGCACTAACACAGTTCGGAAATTGCTGAGAGGCGCGGCCTGAGCAATGTACCTTGAGGCATAGGGTGCGCGGGATAGAGGCTCGCACTAAAAGTATATAGGACTAACGTTACACAATATGCTTCGCTTAGGCCCCGTCACACTAAAATCCGGTTTAGACTAGGCATTCTAGTGTTGGGTAGGCAGGTGTCGCTCAACTATTTTCAGTTGAGAGTTCGATTACTGCTGGTGCGAACCTCCGCAAACCTCATGAAAATGATGCCATAGTCCTCCGGCCGGCATATAAGCAGTATGGAGGGTAGACATAATCCACAGCCAAGCCAATCGAGAAGTAATCCGCGCCTGTAGTAACAAGCCCCTAATTCTGTTCACATTATGACTACCCTGTGACTGCCATTTACGTTTCCCACCGCCCGACTGGCCCCGAATCGCTGCGCCAACACAAACTAATTAGAATTGATTCTAGATACACAAAAGTGCGATTGTGACGGCCAGAAGGCGTCTCTCGAACGGTTAGATCGACAAGGCTGTATAAATTTAATGCAGTCGGGGTGCCATAATAGGGCGAAACCTCTCCTTCGCGATGCCGACGGCGATGCCAGCAGCATGAAGCTCAGAAGCTGCTAATTCCAACCCACACCTTCTCTGCCCCGGTGCCCGAGCATCCCAGAACACGGCAAGCAAGTCAACAAACAGAAAGCCATGCGTGCGCCGCAACCAGTCACTTAAATCCAATCAATCCAACCCGCCCCCATATCCAGCGCCCTAGTTAATTACGCCAATCCCCACCGACCCCGCAGCGCAGGTCCCCGGCAGGCGAAAGAACAGCCAGCTGACTACATGGCTAGAAGCAAACACCACCTCCACAGATAGAACAAACCCACGAAAACCCAACCGACCAAACCAACCAAAATACTCCCCACAACACCCAGCTAACACCAACCACCCTGCTATCCAGCCAGTCCATCCTCTCCCCTCCCTCTCCCCTCCCACCGCTCATAATGCCGCCCGCAAAACAGCCCGGGCCCGCGAAAACCCAACCCAGTTTCCAGCACAAAGCGCATGCTGGGTGGATTAACTAGACTACCCTGGAGGAAATACCGGATCCAGCAGGCGCTAATCAGATCCCTCCCCTCTCTTCCTTCTTTTTCTGGGTGGACTATTAGGTACCATCTGAATTTGATTACTCGGCTGGAGAAAGGTGTGTGTTTTCCATTGTTTTTATTCATTGGTCGTCTTGTTGTTGGGGGGTGGTGGGTGGTGGGTGTATGCAGTTAGTAGCCGTACTATAGCCTCGTGCTCAGTCTTGACCGCACACTCTAACGCCGTCACCCCCTCATGCTCGATGCTAGCGTCAGCTCCAGCCTTGAGCAACAGCCGTACCAGTGTCTCGTTCTCGCTCCGGACTGCAGCGTGCAGAGGTGTCGTGGTACCCGAAGCATTAACATCAGCTCCGTTCTCGAGCAGTAGCCGTACTACTGTCTCTCGTCTGTTCCAGACTGCTTTGTACAGCGCCGTCCGTCCGACGACATTTCCGACGTTGATGTCAGCCCCCCTCTCGAGCAGCGCTCGCACTACTACATCACGTCCCCCAATGGCTGCGAAGTGCAGTGCGGTCGATCCCCCGGAGCCCTTGCGGTGGACGTCAGCACCCTTATTAAGTAGCAGCCGCACCACCTCCTCATGCCCTGCGATGACTGCCAAGTGCAGCGCCGTCATTCCTCTGATGTCACAGGCGTTAACATCTGCCCCTCCTTCAAGCAGTAGCTGTACTACCCCCTTTTGCCCTCTCTTGGTTGCCCAGTGCAGTGCCGTCATTCCTTCAAGGTCCCCACGATCGACGTCAGCACCTCCATCAAGCAGTAGCTGCACCACTTCCCCATGCCCTCCCCGGACTGCCAAGTGCAGCGCAGTCGTCAGGAAACTGTCCTTGAAGTTAATGTCTGCCCCCCGCTCAAGCAGCAGCTGTACTACCCCCTTTTGCCCACTCCGGGCTGCCCAGAGCAGCGGGGTCCATCCGCCTCCATCCTCAACGCTAACATCAGCTCCCTCTTCAAGTAGCAACCGTACTATTGCCTCGTCCATGTTCTGGGCTGCTCCGTGCAACGCCGTCGAAGTGGTGCTACCCCCGGTATTGATGTCAGCTCCACTCTCGAGCAGCAGACGTACTATCCCTTCGTGTCCATTCCGGGCTGCTGAGGGCAGCGCCGTCTCCCTGTCGGCTCCCCTTTTGAGCAGCAGCCGTACTACCTCCTCATGGCCTTTCTGGGCTGCCAAGGTCAGCGCCAGCCCACGGTCATTCTCGGCGCCGATTCCCCTATCGAGTAGCAGCCGCAGTACTGCCTCATGCCCACTCAGTGCTGCCAAGGGCAGCACCGCCCATCCGCCGCCGTACCCGATGTTGGCGTCCGCTCCCCTATTGAGAAGCAGCCGCACCACCGCCTCATGTCCACCCCGGACTGCCAAATGCAGCGCAGTCCATCTCCCGCTGTCCCTCGCGTTAATTTTAGCTCCTTTATCTAGTAGAAGGGCAACGATCTTCTCGTGTTTCTGCTCTACCGCACAGTGCAAAGCTACCTTCCCTTCTGTATCGCATACATTAACGTCACAGACTTGCAGGAGAAGCTTGCAAGCACTTTCTGAGCCACTCTTTACCACAGAGTGGAGAGGGAAGCTTTTGTTTGCCACCCCTTGTTCGCATAAATCCTTAAGGCCACGTCGAGACCCATCCCTCAATAGTTTTAACAAGGGTATATGGCCATTCTCAACGGCCAATTCAAATTGTCCATAATTAGACAAAGCCCCTGCATTAGTCGTATGGCTAGACTGTTGGACAGTCCGCGGCTGCCCTTGCTGTAAAGCAAGTCTCCGAAAGTCTTTCCATACCGGTGAGCTTTTCAGGATCTGGGTAGTATGCGCGATCCAATTGGCCCTTGCATAATCTAGTAATCTATACTTACCCGAGTCCACCCCTGATGGTACCGGAGGCGGGGCTTGAATGACGGTTCTCGAAGGAGGCAAGATGTACTTTAGATAGGACCTTGGTTGTTCTTTTGTTGGCTGGAAGTCCGAAAACGAAAGGTACCTGATACAATTTTCCCCAATCTCAAGGTTGGATTGCTCCAAGTCGAAGGAGAAGAATTCGCTGTTGCCCTGCAACTCCATCGAGAAGAGAAACTCTTTAACCGTATGGTGAGCAAGACGGACCAACTTCTCAGATTCATCCATGATGACTAGATTTGCACAAGTGCTAACGATGTCGATATTTGGTATCTTGCTCTCATCCCAATGATCGTCGTTCGGCCCAAAGGCAATGGCCTCTTCAAGTTCTTCCACACGGAGCGGGCGCTTAGCGAGACTCACCCACTTAAGAGCCTCACGTGCAAGCAATTTTGTTGATTGGTGTACCCTGATCTTCTCCAAGCAGCGGCTGTAAGTCTCATTGAGGCCTTTTGGGAGCGTATCAAGAATTCGCCTTATCATGAAATCGGTCTTACCCTCTTTGCAAAGATCTCGAATTTGAAATGCCACCCAAAGAAACCTGGAATTATAGAAATAGTTAGACAATTGGCAAGCTGGAGACGAGTTATTTAAGAAACCCACATTCCTTGAGCTCCAATAATTAGTCTTTCCTTAATATCAACTATTAGAGACTCATCTCGGACTTTGAGCTTCCTCTTTTGTATCAAGTCGTCCACAGTGTTAGACACGTATTCGCAGATGTCTCCCTGTACATCCGTATCATGAATGGGAAGCCGAGTACAGGACGGTATTTCCTGTAAGACATTGACGTCGTCACGGCTGGAAATGAGGATCCTATATGTTGAGCCGGTAACCTTTCTTTGAAGAAGCTGTTCAAAAAAGGAGAGCATCTTTTCTCTCTCCTCTGGAATGCATTCATCTAGTCCATCCAAGATGAAATATGTTTCAAGAGAATTTGTAGCAAAGGCGAGGAGGATTTCGACCAAGTCATCCATATCAAAGGAGTTACGGCACTCATCATGAGCTTGCGCCGCTTTTTTTGTCAATATACCCGGCATAGGCTTGCTCAGCTGCTCAAATTGGGCCATGAGCTGCATGGCGAAACTCCCCAGGATAGTTAATGCAGATAATGTCCTTGGATCGAAAGAAGTGCAATAGAAAAATGCCAATGCACTTCCAGACTTCCCGCGACGCAATTTCGCATGGTGCACGATTACAGACCTGCTGGCATCATTAGCGAATGGAAACGTACATGAGAACAAGTTCGCATTGCCACCGACGTTAATACTGTCTTCCCGGCTCCCGCTATGTAGCATTGTCAGCCTCGCCCTACATTCTAGAATGGTGAAGGAAAGGAGTTGCTACTTACGTATACCAGAGCACCAAAGACAGGAGGATTGTCCTCCATTAAACCATTTCTTAAAATCTTGGTTTTCTAGGATCCATCGGCAAGTACCCCTAAAAATCAACTTGCGCAGGCGGCGGTGCTCAGACTCAGAGTTAATGGTCGAAATTAAGCTCAGGAACTTTTTCCGGTCGCTCTCTATAAAGTCGGCTATCTCAGATATAATTCCACAAGAGAACAAGGACAGGTCAAGGGGAGCGGTGAACCTTTCTTTTCTTCCATAGGCGGGCCTTCTGCCAGCCACTTTCTTGGGTCCCCTTTCAATACAATAATTAATTAGTCGATCCCATGAATGATATTGATTCTACCTACCTCCACTGCCGCTATGGATGACATATTCAGATGCTTTGGCAAATGCGTGCCTCCGACGTAGATCCCGTTCGTATTCCCATCGCATTTTAATGATGGGTATCGTATCTATCGCCCAGCGGTTGATTGCCTCGGCTACAACACTATACCCAGGTGAGTCTTTAGTCTCGAATCTACAAATATTTAAGTGTGTTGCTTCAATTCCCGCATACTCAGCACCTTCAAAAATAGGGGCAGCGGAGTGCTGATCCACAATCTAGTCCTCCCTGTTAGCGCGTCTAGAACACAGCCCAGATAGAAGACTGTCGCTCACAAAATCTAACGACTCTCCAAACCGTGTCTTTAGCGTCTCATGGAAGAAGAACAATCGGAATTGGCTCATTATTTGAGCGAACGAGATGTTGATGTCCTGAAGCGTTGTCGATTGGGGTTCAAGGGCACTAACGAGTTGTGTACCATAAAGAGAAGTGTTACTAGGAAGCGCCGTCTGGTAGAGGGATTGTAGCATACGCCGCCAC
The DNA here is from genome assembly GCA_021527465.2 of Geoglossum glabrum. Taxonomy (NCBI): domain Eukaryota; kingdom Fungi; phylum Ascomycota; class Geoglossomycetes; order Geoglossales; family Geoglossaceae; genus Geoglossum; species Geoglossum glabrum. The sequence goes on from JAJDFE020000137.1 coordinate 55,969, forward strand.
CCCGCCGGATCAGCGCCATTATGAGGTACACTAAGAAAGATGATGCCGGAAGTTGACACAAAAATGGAGCGAAGGTGCTCAACCGTCCTGGCTCTGAGACTGACGGAGTAATCAAGCGCCTGTAGCCTAGTCAGCTCAGCTTCCCCATAGCAGCGCTTTTGCGGAGCTACCAACTTACTCTCTTCACAATAACACCACCGAGGGAATGGCATAAAAAGATAACCGGCCGCTGCACAGCGTCTTCGAGCTAAGGCCTGTCAATCGGTCCCTGTCGACACATCACGGACCAACTGGGCTTACCGAACGATTTGCAAACAACTCTTGGACAAGGGTTTGCGCATGATGGTGGATCTGATCTGAAGACGTGTCGCCCAACATGTCGCTGGCCGTAGCATTGTAACCGTACGTAAGAATGCGGACGCGACGCGGGATGGTCTTCGGAAGTAAGTCTTGTGGCCAAAAGGCGTTGGATCCGGATGCTGTCCAAGTATCTTGCGGATGTCCATTCAGCCCATGGACAAGGACAAGGTCGGCGCTAGGGTCGTCACCAGGGTAGACCTCCGATATACCGTATCGCTTGATGGGAACCGCCATAAGGTGCGACTTGCTTTGGCAAACATTACACTGCACACCCTGTTAAAAGCGCCCCATCTGAGGGTTCTTAGTGATACGAAGGCGCGAGGGCAGCAGAGGCAGCAGAGGGGGTTAGTTCAGGCGAAAATGAGCCCCGCTTCGCAGTGATTGGTCTTGGCCTTCAACCTCAGCCACCACCACAGAGAGACCACGACACAAAATACACCGAAATAAGCAAGAAAGGAACTGCTGCTAGAGGGCAGAGGTAGCTTCACGACACAAATTTACCTTTCCTAAACCCGCAAACACCATAAATTTACTAACTTTATCTACAGTACAAGAATCAGCAACGTAGCTAGACGACTAGGCCAAAAATTACTCGGCACTCAAAAATAGGTACAGTACACAAGCCACTTCGAGGAAGACGGCAGAGGTCAGCCGAGGAGTTAGGCTTAACTACCATAGTAGGGATTTAGTGGGTAGGCTTAACCAGGGATTTAGCGAGGTGAGAGCCTAAAACAAAGGTAAGTGAGCCCCCCCCATAAGTCTCCGGACACCTTACGCTCGCCAAAGAAGCAAAGTGTCCGGAGACTTCTGGGAGGTGTCTGTACTGTAATTATTCAACGAAAAGCACAAGATTACATGACCTATAAAGCATTACCCCAATTCCCATGTTAGATAAAGCAAACACATAATCCTCTCCCAAAAAAAAAAGGGGGCTTTTGTTGTTATTATTATTATTATTATTATTATGCTAATCATTTCTACTGCACGGCTTGTTATATAGTTGGCTTATAGCGGGTTCTTCTCTTCCCCTCGCTCTGCAAAACAGAATAAAGAACCCATGCGAGTCAAAAAGGGCGCATTTATACTGAATCACGCTTTAACCCTTTTTTTTTCTACGATAAAAGACCAGCACCGCAACAAACAAACACACACACACACACAAGGCCAAAGAGCAGGCTGGCTATTCTACGGCTTTGAACCCGGTGTTCTAGCGGATCTGGTTATCTACGCGGGGCGAGCTACCGAGCGACCGACTAACTGGCTAACTAAATTGACCTTAGCTCTTCCTGGCGAGAAAAGACGGCGTGAGAATAAACCCGGGTTCATTCCTAAACTTTTCGCAGTTGTAATGGTAATAATAATAATAATAATAACCCGTGGAATTTTCTTTTTTTAAAAGTAAATTATTCCCTAGAGGATGCTCCAGACTCTCGCGCCACCCCCCCCCATCTCCTCTCGGAATAAGGTAAAATAAAAAATAAAATAGAAAAAAAAACTACAGAGGAAAGAACCACCAAAAGCCAAAGTCAAGTCGTGCCCCCCCCCCCCTCCCCCCTCATCGCCATCATACTGCTGCAGCCGCCGCCTACGCCGGTTTAGCAGGGACCGGGAACTCCAGGGCGAAATGGATGAGGCGGGTCTTCTCCCACCAGACGATACCGAGATAGAGGCCGGGGGAGATGAGACGGATCTCGTCGCGCACCCATTGGGCGACCACGGAGGTCTTGGAGTAGTCGAGGATGACGGAGTTCTTGCCGTCGAGCTTGCTGGGCCCGATGGAAACGTCGGCGAGGATGGCGTTGAGACTAAAGGCACCGATTTCGTTGACGAGCACCTTCTTCTTTGCGTCAAACTTCTTGCCTTTCCACACAAACAGGTTGACTATTTCAGAGACTTCGCGCTGCGACAGCTCGCCGAGCTTGAATATCGCTGTGCCCTTTGCCGGCCCGTCGGGTATCGGCCCGGAGTCGGCGGCCTTGAAGACGTTGTCCAGCTGCTCGTAGTTCATATCGAGCAGCTTTTTCACGTCGTAGGTCATTGTGGCTCTTTTCTTTCTCTCTTTCTCTATCTCTCTTTTCTCTTTCCCTCGCTTTCTCTCTCTTTCTCTCTTTCTCTCTCTCTCTCTCTCTCTCTCCTGAAAAGGGCTACGGGAGCTTCAAGCGGGAGGAAATGGCGGGGGACAATTGGTGGTAAGGGGGGAGTGAGTTTGGTTTAACGATAATAGTGTTGAGCACAGCGGGGGGAGGAGGAGGAGGAGGAGGAGGAGGAGGATGAGGGGCGAAGCTTTCTTATCACTGTCAGTCTAACCCAGCGCGGGCTCGAATCCCCCTAGTCGCTAGTTTGCATCTCAGCTCCGAGGGATTTTCGTCAACAAATAAGCACATTGGAAGCGGGAGATCGACACACACACACACACACACACACGAACAAGCGGCGAGCTGGAAGTGGGGGGGGAGGCAGGCAGGGATCCTCCCCCAAAAAAAATAAAACAAAAAAAATAAAGGTGGTGTAACAACATCAAGTGAGGGGGGGAAAATGTATATTTCTCCATGTATATATTTGTATATATGCCAGGCCATCCCCCTCCCCCCCCCCCTCCCCGCCGGATACAATAAATAAACAATAACTCCCATTTTCACAAACGAAAAGACTTTTTTAAAAAAAAAAAAAAAAAACAAAAAAGAAAAAAAAAAAAGAGGAGAGAGGAGAAGGGGGGGAAAGCGAAGAAGGGTGGGGCACACCATCCCGACGAAGAACCAAACCAAACCAAACCGAAAAAAAAAAAAAAAAAAAAAAAATTCCTTTTACTTCGCCGAGGGTGGTGGTGGTGGTGGTGGTGGGGACGCTCGGCTTATAACGAACGCCCCCCCCCCCAAGCCGAGTTTCGCGATGGTTATGGTTATTATTGCAAGGCTTGTTTTTCTCTCTTTTCTTTTTCTGTTTTTCTTTTTTCTTTTTTGTTTTTTTTTTTTTGTTTTTTTTGGGGGAGGGGGGTTTTTTTGGGCTAGGCTGGGCTGGGCTGGGCTTGGTCAGGACGTCTCGCAGGGGTTTTGGGCGTGTATATACGTATGTGTGTGTGTGTGTGTGTGTGTGTGTGTGTGTGTGTGTGTGTAGGGGAAGGGGATGGGATGGGGATGGGGGGTGGGTTGGTAGTGGAGGGGGAATAACTCTTTTGGTGGAGGTTGTTTTTATTAAACGGAGATGTGCTACTATATGGGTGGTTGATGGTGATTTGTATTTGAGTGATTGATGGTAATCTGTATTTGGATGATGGGGTTCTGATAAAGCGCGCTTCCTTAACTACGTATAGACTGCTGTAGCTGCCTGACAAAAGATATATATATATCTCTCTGGAGAAAAAAAGAAAGAAAAAATTCGTTGAATGGAAGAAGGGGAGAAATGAAATGTCGCTCGAGTGCATATACATGTATGCCATCCATCTACTTCGTCACGGGGTGCAGATAGTTATGCCACAAGACCCTCAAGCCCTGCCAGAAATAATTAAACAAGTTTAAATGGCGGTGTAGCGGGAGCGGCAAGGGCGAGCGCTCCTCGGTGAAAAACGTCTTGATGTGATCCTTGGGGATGCCCGAGGGGCCCAAAACCAAAAGCGCAGAGCCCCAGTTGAAGACGGAGACAATCGCCAGCTTCAGCGAGAGCTTTGGGACTCCGGCGAGCTTGGACTCCTTGGTGCGGCGGATACGGCTTTTGGCGAAGGATTTGGCGGTGGCGGGGCCGGAGCCCGTGTCCTTGAGCAACGCGTCGAGCATGTCGGGCTGGAGGGTGTAGTTGTCGCCCTGGCGGAAGTCGTGGCGCGTGAGCGACACGTCGTGTTCAATGGCGTCGTGTTTGCGCAGGTCCGTCAGGTCGAAGGTGGTGGCGCCGGGTTTGCCGACCTCGGGGAGGATTATCGACGTGAGGAATACGGCCAGTGGGTGCGACATGTTGTATCCCGCCATTAGAGCCGCTTCCATCTGGCTGTTGGAGATGTTTTTCCCGTCGCGCGGCCTGAGAAGGGGGGTTAGCTTTTCGGTTGTTTATTCATTCATTCATTCATTCGTTCATTCCTTAGATGTTGGTTTTAATCCGAGAGAGAGTGTGTGTGTGTAGGTGTGGGGGGGAAAGCTAGAGAGATGTATATTCGCACATACAGATATCCATGGTTTGCCAACACGTTGAGTCCCGGGCAGGGACTCCTACTGTCCGCCGGCCCAGGCCGGTAGCTATGGTCGTCCTCGGCGACCGGAGGAGGCTTAGCCTTCAACCCCACAAAGGCGCGAAAAGTATCGAAGAGCCCACCGAGCATGACTGGCTAGCTGGCTGGCTGGCTGGATGACTGACTGACTGACTTTAGGACCGAAGGAGGAGAAGGGACAGAGAGAGAGAGAGACAAGACAGGCTCGAGCCGTGTAATCACCTCTGACGAAGGACGTAGCTATATGGGATAACCACTTCAGTCCGTCTGTCCGTCCAGAGAGAGAGCGAGAGAGGTAGAGAGAGAGAGAGAGAGATCAAGACAGATTGTACGTACGTAGTTTGTTCCTGGGGGCCCTCCCTCCCATCAGCTTCGCTGTCACTATTTAATCAGCCTACTTTCTTTTTGGTTTTCCCCACCCGCTTCCCATCAGCAGCCCAATCCCAAGCCGCGGATTTGAAAACTAAATCCAGAGAGAGAAAAGCGGCATCCCCACTCCAACGTGGTTCTGCACTCTTTTTTTTTGTTCGTGGGTGGATTGATTGGTGGATTGACCCGCCGCTTTTAACTCTCGCACTCAGCGGCAAAGAAACCTGCTCTCTCCCGCGCCCGCGTCTTCCAGCTGCTGGGGGGATAAAACCTGCTCTGTGCTGCTCAGCTCAGCTCAGCTCAGCGCGGGCGGGGAACGTCACCTTTTTTCTTTTCAGCTCCACCCGGCCCAGCCCCAGCCCGGTCCAGCCCACTCTCTCGTGCCACCTGTACTACGGGGCCGATTAAATGAGAGATGAGAGAGCATGGTATGGGGGATAAGAGGATATATTGCAAAATTAATTAATTTATTATACTATACGCATGCGCTCAATTCTTCGTTTGGGCAAGCAAGAAAAAAAAAAGGTGGTTAGGTACATGTAGGTAGTGTAAACGCTCGTTCTCGGTCTAAGCTAGAGCTTAGGTCACTGAGTTACATGTACCGCTGCATCTTACAAGGGAAAGGAAAAGAAAGAATCGCCTCGTGGGCGGCTTACATAACCACACATAGACACTCTCCACAACGCCAACTCCACGCAGATTCTGCCAAACTCTTCTTCAGCGGCGCCACGGTCTCTCTAGGGTGCAGACTCAACCGTAGAGTGCCGTCGAGATTGGGGTTGGGGATTCATTCGGGTTGTTGGGTCCGGGTTGTGGTAGCCGACCGACAGGGCTGGGGGGGATTATTTATCGCGCAGGTGTGCGGTATTCGTTGGCTGGGGTCTGGACGGGGTCAGCGCTATATTGCGGGGGTGATGCGGCGCTTGCGCTGTGTGGCGTTGGCGGTGGTGGGCAGATTACAGTGGGGTGACGAGAGTATCCGTGCTCGAGTGCCTCGCGCGACCGATCAATTCTGTGCACAACAAAATGAAACTCTTTTAGTACCACCAACCAAGGCCAGAGCAAGCTGTAGCTTTAAATATTAATTGCTGTATATTTATACTTTTATTTAGGAAATTTCAGACCACTCCAAAAACATGCATTTTCAATCAATACTTGATGTACCATTCCTTTACCTTGTATATAGTACATACTCTCTTCTGCATACTTCCAATTAATTTCTCGAAAAACTCCTCCTCAATAGCCTCCCAGCCCTCTTGTAAAGCCTTTAGTATTGTATCCTTAGTATCTTAACTTTTACTCTTTAACTTTAAAAGTTTTGGATGGTGTTTCCATATCTATTCTTTTAACCGCTTTCAAGTATAATTAATAGAGTTCAAGTCTGATAAGTAAGGTAGTTATTCCAATACTTTAATGATCTTCTCTTTAAGCCAGTTCTTTATTAGGTATGCTATATATATTGAGGTATTGTTTTATATAAAAATTAAGTTAGGTTCCTATATTATTAGTAGCTTATCTCTAAAATTTCCAAGTATATAGCTGATATGACTCCACTTTGCTTTGCTTCTAAATCTCCAAGCATAAATACAAGTTATAAGTATCTACTTCTACAGAATATAGTTCATACTATTACTGTGTAGGCTTTATATAAGATGCTAATAATAAGGTTTTTGTAAGAAAACTCTCAGCTATATTGAATTACCTAAATGTTAGAACTTAGATAGGTAGTTATAGGTATTCATATCTAAGGTACAGTTGCAAATATATAAATGGATTTACAATTTAAGAAGTTTATATAGGTTTATAGGTTCGCAAATATAATATATTGTAAGACCATAACATAGATCTTGAAGCTTAATTAGTAGTATGATAACTTAGTGACAATAGAGAGGCTTTAGCATAGAGTTATTATAGAACATTCTTAGAGGTAATGTAATGAAGTTAAAGTAGTTGAGATTAGCCGTAGTACTTTGGATTCTATAAGGTAAAGAACTAATTGCTGCCTATCCTACTATGGACAGCAGACTGCTTAAATATATGATTCTGCTGGCTTCCCGACAGCTACCTCATTTTTTGACTCAAATCCTACTGTCTTGACTCTTTTTGCTATTGGCAATGTCATTAGCCCAGTATTTACTGCTTTTAGAATTCACTCTTCTGGCATACTGCTTTTATAGCGATGTCTTTGTCAATGGGAAGTAGGAAGCTGTTTCTGTTATTTGCCTATGCAAGTTATATATGGTTACAGGTATTGCTTATAGCTACTTACTTATGGATCATATTGTTATGATAGAGGTCTGATGTTGTTATGTTGTCTGGTAGCTGGAAGTGGTTTGGGTAGTCTGATGTAGCTATAAGTCTTCTTTATGAGAACCTTATTGCTAGTACCTTATATTACTATCTATTCCTAAAATCTACATCATAGTCTTATATCTTGCCTTTAGTATAGGTTTATATCATCTCTTTATCCCATTTCTGTTATGGTATTTTAAAGTAAAGTAAGTCATCAGGAGGTTGGATATCCCTCAGGAGGTTGGTTATGGTAATTTCTATGTTATCTTTAATGGCCTCCCATGCCCCCAACTCTAGTACCGGCGATGCTAAATCTTTATAACTACCATAAATTAAAAGTTTAGAATCTGTACAGTACTTGAGGGCTTTGAGAGCGGCCAATACAAGTGTAAGGCACTAGCAATGAGGCTCCTACAAAGGAGGTCCATAACTGCATCGGACTTTCAAAATTGCTTCCAACTGCCAGACAGCACAACGATGTCAGACCTCCACAAAGACGACATAATCTATAAGCAAGCAACATTTGCAACTATATATAACTGCCAAGCAAACAACAGAAATAGCTTCTTATCTCTATTGACAAAAACATTGCTACAAAAGCGGTACGCCAGAAGAGCGACTTCTGAAAGCAGTAGATACTGATCCGATGACATTGCCGGTAACAAATGACATTGCTGGTAGCAGAAAAAGTCAAGATAATGGTAGTCGGGTTAGAGAATGAGATAGCTGTAGGGAAGCCAGCTGAACTATGTATTTAAGCAGTCCGCTGCCTATAGTAGAATGGGTAGTGATTAGTTCTTATTCTACAGAATTAAGAGTACTTCTGCTAATCTAAACTTTGTTATGTTGCCTCTAAGAAAGCTTTATGATGACTTTATGCTGAAGATCCTCTGTCATCTCTAAGCCATCACACTACTAGTTAAGCCCTAAGATCTATGCTACGGTCTTATAACAAGTCTATTTATAAAGCAGCTAAGGTAACTGATATTTTACGCTCTATCCTATCTTATCAGCAAAATGATGGCAAAGTCAACCATAAAGCCTACCAAGACTAGCAAGTATGTACTCTTGAAAAAAAATAGGCATTAATTGAGTAGATTAGATACCACCATAGTTAAAACTTTCTAATTCAACATGAAATGCTGCAAGACATGATATGACACTTAATTCTAAATGGCTTAGATACTACTCAGTGCAACATCATTTTAGCATATCTCATAAGTCACAATTGACTTGCACAATTTATTAAGTACTATCTATACCTCAAGAGATTTATTACTAAACTAATTGATTGAAATTGTATTAATACTTGTACTCTTGAGACTTTTAAAGAATGGTTTGATACTTATCAAATACATTTCAAAAAATATCAGTCTTGCATTTTTGATATTTATAATATCAACAAGACAGATTTTGTTTTGGGTAATAGTGAAAAGAAATATACTATTGTTGATAAGCGATTAATAGTGGGGTTGATAGTTAAAGTAAAAAAAAGAGAATTTCTCATTGTTATTAAATATGTATTAGTGGCTGGAACTTCAATTCTGCCAATGACTATCTATAAAGGTCAATATTTACAGGTTCATTAGTTTAATCCTAGTACTCCAAAGGAATAGGTAGTTGCAATAAGTTCTAAGGATTGGACTAGTAATGCTCTTAGCCTAAAGTAGCTACAAAAGCACTTTGAGCTAGCAACAAAACCTCAAAATATCGAGTATCGCTATGACAATCACCTTATACTAAAATTCCAAGATTTCTGCTATAAAAATAAGATTGTTCTGCTTTGCTTACCATCACACATTTTACATATACTATAGCTTTTAAATATTACTATATTTTTACCTCTAAAGTAAAGTAGGTGACCGGAAGGTTGGCCAGTACTGGGAGGTTGGACACGGAATTTTTTGATTCGGTTCCAGAACCTTCCACCCCTTGTAAAACCAGCACTGCTGGTACTAGACTTTTGTATCTACCATGGATCGAGAGGATAGAATTCAGGTAGCACTCCAGGGTCTGGAGAATGGCAAATTCAAAAGTCTTCATGCAGCAGCTGAGGCGACTGATGTTCCACGTTCTACCCTAGCATATCGACAGAAAAGCGGTCAAGCTAACCATATGTAAGACCGTAGTGTGGATCTTAGGGCTTAGCTAGTAGTGTGACGGCTTATAGACGATGGAGGCACTTCGGCGTAG